>CM060881.1:6245000-6520000 GCA_030762935.1 Hymenopus coronatus | reverse complement strand
ACAAAAAATATCTCAAAAACGACCAACCTCACAAAAAATATGTATATAATGCTCTACATTTGGTGTGGTAAGTTTTTTTTTTCCATCTCTTACGGTTTAGTAGTTATGCAAAATTCCGTAAAATTCATCCAGAACAAAGTAGTCTTCAGAGGCTATTCCTAGAATATTCAAGATGTACATTTTATATTATACGATATTTTAATCAAAATCGTTAAAGCCATTTTTGAAAAAATCAAAATTTTCGAAAACAGTTCCATGTAAAGGGTACATGGGGGTGGGGCATTTTCTTGAAAATCTTCGTTTCGCATCCTTGCAAGATACCAAACTTAAACACCAAATTTGGTATTTAACGGTATTTTCGTTTCTGAGCTATGCAACCCACACACACACACACACACAAACACACACGCGCGCAGACCTTTCTCCAGAAATGCTTTTTTTTTTGGATTCAGGGGGACCAAAAACATACATTTCCGGTGAAACCTCGGTATTGAATTTTTGGGTGAAATACCATACCTTCTCTATACACTATGTACATAGTACGTGCAGAGAAAGTAAAAAAGTGTATTTAAATCTAAAACAAATAACAAAGAATATCTCAGAAATGGTCAATTCCACGAAAAAAAAAACTTATGACATAAATTGTGTGTTTTAATGAGACCTACATTTATGTGTAGTGAGTTTTTGTCTATCTCTTACGGTTTATCAGTTATGCGAAATTTATTCAGATTAAAGAGGTCTTTTGAAGCTATTCCCAGAAAATTCAAGATATACATTTTATTTGATATATAAATATCTTTAATATACGCTATTTTAAATAAAATTATTAGAGCCATTTTTTGTGAAAATCAAAATTTTCGAAATTTTTGCCATGTTAAGGGTATTTGTGGTTGCGGGATTTTTCTCAACGTTTTTTTGTCGCATCCCTGAAAGATACTCAACTTAACTACCAAGTTTGGTATTTTGTCAACTTTTCGTTTTTGAGTTATGTTCACTGACACACGGACCTTTTTCTGAAAATACTTTTTTTTTTGTTATACGTCTATTTCCGGTGAAATCTCGGTATCAAATTTCTGGGTGGGATGCAATACCTTCTCTGTACACTATGTACATAGTACGTGTAGAGAAATTAAAAATCTTACATGTTCCATTTGCGTAACTTTCTCTGCATCTCTGTGACAAATTATTGATAAAAAAAATCGTATTCTTCTATCTGCTACATGATAATCGAGATAAACATTAGCAGAAGCTGTTCTTATTACTTGGTTTCTTGTAAGTAGAAGGGCAAACATCTAATATGTTTCTTTCACGTGACGTGCTGTTTGATAAACAAACCTTTTATTCAAAACATGATCTGTTAACTAATCATGCTACTCAAGATAAACATAAGAGAATTAATCTTGATTACTAGCTTCCTTGTAAGTAGAAGGAAAATACACAGACTAACGCGACGTCAAGTCCTTTAAAGCCGGCCAATATGTGAAAAAATTTGCCAGGAATAAACAAACGAGAAACGAGAAGAAAGATCTTCCTGCTTGAGAAAAGTTTAAGTGGCTAAAATTGAACCAATAATCCAAAATATTTCGAAAACTTAACTCACAAATAAAAATTCCATTTGCATGTTTTATCGCGATCTACATTTTTTTTGTGTGGTAAGTTTTAGTCTGTCTCTAACGGTTTACCAGTGATGCAAAATTCAATAAAAAATCATCCAGAATAAAGCGCTCCTCAGAGGCTATTCCCAGAAAATTAAAAGTTTGCATTAAATTTGTGATGTAAATATCTTTAATATAACGTATTTTACTCAAAATCATTAGAGCCATTTTTAGAAAAACAAAACATTCAAAAAATTTCCCATGTAAGGGTTAGTTTGGGGTGGAGGGGTTTTCTTGAAAATCTTCATGTCGCATGCTTGGAAGACACTAAACCAAAATACCATGTTCGGTTTTTTCGTTTTTTGGGCTATACTGTCCACAGACACACACTGACATTTTTCTAAAAATGCTTTTTTCGAACTAAGGGGACCCCAAAACATAAACGAGAACACTTTTTTTTTCAACCTCTGATAGGCTATAGATAAAAGTTCATAGAAAACAAGTATTTTATTACTTAAAGTTTTGTAAACTTATAGTTATTTTTCAACATAATCACCGAAAATACTGAGACATTTATCGTACCTGTTCACAAGCTTTGCAATACCCGCTTCAAAAAATGTTGCCGCCAATGATTTCAAATGAGCATTGACGTTGTTTTGAAGATATTCGTACTTTACGACGTTTGCGGAGAGCCATTCAAAACAAACGAAGAGGAATGCTGACTTCAGGAATTGTGTTGATCCATGACAACGCTCGTCCACACACTGCTGGCACAACCCATCGGTTCCTTGAATAATTTCAATGGGACATTTTCGATCATCCGCCGTACAGTCCTGACCTGGCACCCAGCGACTTTCACCTTTTCCCTGAATTGAAGACGTGGCTAGGAGGGCAGCACTTTCAAACCAACGAAGATCTTCAAAACAACGTCAATGCTCATTTGAAATCATTGGCGGCAACATTTTTTTACAGCCTATCGGAAGAAATCTCGACATCGAATTTTGGGTGGAACACAATACCTCCTCTATCCACTATGTACAGTGTAGATATGGGGCTAGAGAAAGTAAAAAATTGAACTTTCCGTATATAATAATTTATTTATGACATGTTTTTTTTTTTTTTTTTTTTTTTTTTGATTTCCTGTAAATGTGGGAAATTGGATATACTCGTGTGCGTTGGGCTGTCTTTTTAGTTTAGCATTAGTTTTAAAGTTAGTTGTATAAATGGAGCATGTGATGGAAAAGTTTAAATTTCTATAAGCTGTTTCCAGAAGAACGGTGATACATTAAAGGTGGAGCCGCGCAGATAATGCACTAAGAGGGTGAATGGGATAGATAGTCGGCTACTTCTGTGGTGGACCGAAACCAGTCAAGGGTACCGCTTTTCTCAATACAACGTTCCCAAATAAAAGCAACATTAGGGCACACGATTTCATCACCCCCTCTACGAACTCTGCTATAAACTGTTCCTCTAAAGCTTATTCTACTATTTTATTTTAAAAATTTCCAGTAAATAGCATTTGAGGCGCTTAGACCGCTCAGCTCCCATCTCGTTTGTATTTCATAGCATCCACTTTCTCAGGATCATGTCTGGCTACTCGTTTCAGGTTCTCCATTCTGTGGTTTCGTCCGTTGGCTCCCCGACAGGGTTTTTACTTTCTCTACACGTAGTATGTATATAGTGCATAGAGAAGGAATTGTAATGGACCCAAAAATTCCATACCGAGATTTCACCTGAAATACTTGTTTTGGATCCCATTTTTGGAAAAAGGTCCGTGCATGTATGTGCGTTTCGTATGTCAGTCTGTCTGTCTGTCTGTGAGTCTGTGGACATCATGGCTAAAAACGAAAGACCGTTGAATACCAAACTTTGTATTTAAATGTGGTATCTTCCAAGGATGCGACATAAAGATTTTCAAGAAAATCTCCCCACCCCCAAATACCTTTACATGGAACTTTTTTCGAAACTATTGATATTCTTAAAAATAGCTCTTAACGATTTTGATTAAAATATCGTCTATTAAAGATATTTACTAGACAAGGATGAATTTTACAGAATTTTGCATAACTGCTAAACCGTAAGAAAATGATAAAAACTAGCACACAAAAAATGTAGAGCACGTTAAAGAAGACAATTTATGATATATAATTTTTTTCGTCGAGTTGTTCGTTTTTGAGATATTCCTTGTTATTGGTTTCAGCTTTGAAAAACTTATACTTTTCTCATACAAGAATTGGTCAGCTGCTGTCCATACAAACAAAGGAACTTCAGTCACATAGCAACCAGCTTTTGACTATAACTTTAACCTATGGTACTCCCTTATTTCGCTTCTACTTACAAGGAAGCAAGTAACAAGACTATTTCTGCTAATTTTTTTCTCAATTAGCATGAAGTAAATGGAAGCATAAGCGTTTTAATAATATTTTTTGCAGAGATGTAGAGAAAGTCATGTGAGTGGAACATATAAGTTTTTTTATACAGTTGAACGCCCACTTTAAATGCTTGTGGCACCGCAGGCGATGACACTGGCAATATATGAATGAAGATGGAGCACAGGTGGAATATGATGGCGGGAGAAACCGGAAAACCCGGAGGAAACCCGCCAGTGCGGCGCTTTGTCCATTACTCTCACATGCAGTCACTTGGAACCGAACCCGGGCTGTCTGGGAGAGAGGCGACGGGTCTAACCACTCGGCGCGACCCCGAGGCTTCCTAACCAGGACGAGGGTCAGACGACCTCAAAACAAAATAGTATTTAAATTTTCAAAACCAATAAGAAAGAATATAACACCTCAATAATAACAGACTGCCTCTGCGATCGAGTGATCATGTTCTAGCTTCTCATCTGGAGGTCCCGGGTTCGATTCCCTGCAGGTTGAGGAATTTTCCTTTAACCAGAATCATTCCCTACTCCCCAGAAAGTAGAGAGATGTAAATTTGGGAGTGAATATCAATAGTATAAAACTGAAAACCAAAGTTACGAAACACTACAGTTCAGCGAGCAAAATACCAGCAGTATTTCCTGAAGTCTAAACCACTGATATGATACATAAGTTAAAGGGGGCTATACAAATGAAAATAGAAAAACTCTGATGTGCTCTATTCTACATCTCTGTAACAAAATATTGTTAGTAGGCTTATTCTTCTATTTCATGCTAAAACATTAGCAGAAACGGTTCTATTATTCAGATACTTGTAAGTAGAAGGGAAATAAGGGAATGCTTTAGGTTAAACCGATAGTCTAATGTTTTAAAATGTCATATTTTAAAACTGAAATCAATATCAAGGAATATCTCGAAAACGACCAGCTCCACGAAGAAAATGGATATGACATAAAGTGTGTGTTTTATCGAGAATTTGTCTATCTCCTATGGTTTACCAGTTATGAAATTCAATACAAATCATCAAGAATAAAGAAGTCTCCAGAGGCTATTCCCAGAAAATGCTAGATATACATTTTATTTGTCATGTAAGTACCTTAAATATAAGATATTTTAATTAAAATTGTTATAGCCATTTTTGAGAAAATCAACATTTTCAAAAAATTTTACGTGTAAAGGGTGATTAGGGGTGGGAGGATTTTCTTGAAAATCTTCGTGTCACATCCTTGGAATATATCAAACTTAAATACCAAGTTTGGTATTTAACGGTCTTTCCGTTTTGAGCTAAGCTGTCCACAGACACACACAAATGCACGGACCCTTTTCTAGAAATGTTTTGTTTTTATGTATTCAGGGGGACCCAAAACATATATTTCCGGTGAAATCTCAGTATCGAACTTTTGGGTGCAATACAATACTTTTCTAAACACTATGTACATAGTACGTGTAGAAAAAATAAAACTGTCATATTTGACATAAATCCTTTAACGAATCTATTACTTTCTCTAGCATAGTAGATAGAGAATATATTGTGTTCCAGCCAAAGTTTGATACCGAGATTTCAACGTAAATATATGCTTTCAGACCCCCAGAATAAAAAAAATCATTTTTAGAAAACGGTCTGTATCTGTCTGACCATCCGTTTACATGTCTGTGTATGTCCGTGTGTGTGTCTGTATGTGTGTCTGTGTGCGTCTGTGCCTGTGGACAGCATAGCCCAAAAACGAAAAGACCGTTTATATACCATACTTAGTATTTAAGTTCGGTATCTTCCAGTGATGCGACACGAAGATTTTCACGAAAGTCCCCACAGCCCCTGCTACCCTTTATATGGAAAAAATGTCGAACATTTTGATTTTCTCAAAAATACCTATAGCGATTTTGATTAAAATCTCTTATATTTAAGATATTTACATGGTACCAAAATTTATATCTTCAATTTTTTGGGAATAGCCTCTGAAGACATTTATTTTGGATGAATTTTACGGAATTTTGCATAACTGGTAAACCGTAACTTACGTATCAAAAAACTTAGACCTCCTTTAAACACTCAATTTAGGTTATATACCTTTTTCGTGGACTTGGTCGTTTTTGAGATATTCCATGTTATTAGTTTCAGCTTTAAAATAGTTATACTTTTCTCATACGGAAATTTTTCAATTCCTGTCCAAACAAACAAAGGTACTTCAATCATAGAACTAGTTTTAAAAAGAATTGACTATCACTTTAACCTATGGTACTCCCTTATTTCGCTTCTACTTACAAGGAAGCAAGTAATAAGACTATTTCTGCTATTTTTTTCTCGATTAGCATTAACTAAGTAGAAGAATAAACTTTTTAACAATAATTTGTTGTAGAGATGTAGAGAAAGTCATGTGAATGGAACACATCATATAGTGCTAGAGGAATTCTTATAATACTGGAAATTCTATCAATGCTGTCAATAGTTAAATGCGATTGATTAGATACGGACGGGGCCCCCAGAGCATTGGACGTAGGCCATTTTTCTCTTACGTGTCTCAGAGTGGAGAAACTCGAAGGGTCACCAAATACGCATGATGGTGGCCGTAAGCATGGAGGGGATCCCTAACCGGCCCGACGCCATCATAGACACCAAGCCTCCCGGTGGATACCCAATCCCGAATCTGGCGGTCCAATGCGGAATTCACCGTCCAGCCTCAACCTGCCGAATACCGTCACTTGGTCCTTCAACCCTGAAAGAGAGATCAAACCGGAAATGATGGACTGAAAATTTTGGTGGATGTAATGAACTAAGTTTGCCAGGTCTCCAGTGTTTCCCGAATTCTCCCTATTTCAGTCTCCCTACTCCCGTATTTTGGACTACTTCTCCCGTATTTGATTCACTGCCATCAATTCTGGGTTTTAGAAGAATATTTGGAATATGTGAAATATCGAAGTGGTTGTTCCTTTTTGCCAATGTTGGCAACAGTATTTTAATCAGCTGTTGGTAGCAATAGTAGCACGCGTCTCGTTCACTTTGAATTGTGTCAAAGTTCGGGAAAACCAATCCTGAAATCTCCCTCATTTTCAGTTAGAAAATCTGGCAACCCTATACTGAACCTACCTGGCGACCCAGGGAAACCTTGAAAAAAACCTGATCTGTCCCATTTACATGACTTTCTCTACATCTCTGCAAAAAATTATTGTTAAAAAGCTTATGCTTCCATTTACTTAATGATAATCGAGAAAAAATTAGCAGAAATAATCTTATTACTTGCTTCCTTGTAAGTAGAAGCGAAATAAGGGAGTACCATAGGTTAAAGTGATAATCAAAAGCTGTTTGCTCTGTGACTGATGTTCCTTTGTTTGTATGGACAGGAATTGACAAATTCCTGTATGAGAAAAGTATAAGTTTTCAAAGCTGAAACCAAAAACAAGGAATATTTAAAAAAAAACAAAAAAAAAACAATCAACTCCACGAAAACAATATGTTTTAACATGCTCTACATTAGCAGTTATGCAAAATTTCGTAAAATTCATCCGGAATAAGTTAGTTTTCAGACGCTATTCCCAGGAAATTCAAGATATACATTTTATTTGTCAGGTAAATATCTGTAATATATGATATTTTAATCAAAATCGTTGAGTCATTTCTGAGAAAATCAAAATTTTCGAAAAAAATTCATTTAAAGGGTAGTTTGGGGTGGGGGTTTTCTTGAAAAGCTTCGTGTCAATCCCTGGAAGATACTAAATTTAAATACCAAGTTTCTTTTTTGAGTTATGGTGTTCACAGACACACGGACGCACACGGAACTTTTTCTGAAAATGCTTTTTTTTTTTTTTTTATACAGAGGACCCTAAAACATACTTTCGCGGAAAAATCTCGGTATCGAATTTTTAGTGGAGTGCAATACCTTCTCTATACATTATGTACATATTACGTGTAGAAAAAGTAAAAATGCAATGGATTAGGTAGGCCGACCACGCGGATCGAAGCCGTGCACGCAACCACAGACAAAACCGACTGTGCTACACCACTCGCTTTTAAATGTAACGAGCCAATCAATTAATTCTGGAGCTTGCATATCACAAGTAGCTTTGTTGGGAGTTGGTAGAGGCAGCCGGGACCTTTGTGGGACATAGAGATTTACTTTTCAATCTTCCCGTTCTAAATAAATAATTTTAATTGAATTTAAACAACTGAAGGTCAATTTAGATTTTGAGGGAAACTTTTAAAACAACATCGGTCATAAGCCCCTACGCCATTCGCCCCAATTTTGAATTGCGTACAAAAAAAAAAAAAAAAAAAGACTTGGAGAGATGACAAAGGTCAGCGATTGGAAATGAAGAGTAGGTAGAGAATGCGAGAGATAGAGAGGGAGAAAAATCGTCCAATGGCGTAGTTAACGCGAATTGGGAGTTAAATTTAAAATGTTTTCGTTTTTGTATAGATTTTTTGAACAGTTTTCTGTTATTTAATATTGTAAGGTTCAAATTTATCCGCTTAGGGGTTGCCACCCTAAACCCGGCATCGAAAGGTTTTACATTATGGGATTGGGGGAACGGATACTTAAGAATGAGCGTCGTTACAATAGTAAACAGGATAGCAAACACTGCTTGAAATCAGACACTACGAGAGAGGTAACTCTAAATTGTATTTACGTTATCTTACAGAGAGATGATGGCGATGATGAGCATTTTATATATTGATGAAGATGATAAATAATTTAGATGTGGTCATCTTACCTTCCGGCCTAGGGAGCGTGACGTTAGTTCCTAGGAATCGCGGGAGGTCCTGAAGTATTCCACTACGAAAATAAACTAAATTCACTACGCAGATCTGAGCGTCGTGGATTTTGGTAGTTGTGGCGATCAAAAGATTGTGGCAATACAAAAATTCGAGGTTTTTATGTAATTTCCAAAACTCGCCCCACCATTATTCCCTGAATGCTGAGAAACCTGGAGCTGAGCGAGACAAAAGGAACCACATCACCGCGGGAACAGCTTATTTCACGGGAAATTCGATATTTGCGAAGCACCAATCAGGACTGCTGGGCCGGAAATCTAACTTCCTGTTTCTCACCCTAATACAAATATAGGATATTCTTATAATTTCAATAAAAGATGTGATGTGTTCCATTCACACGACTTTCTCTACATCTCTGCTTCTTTGTAAGTAGAAGGAAAATGTGGGATTACGCTGGATTAAAACGATAGTCAAATATTTTAAAAGCGTGGTTGAAACCCGTTTCTATGCAGGGCCAGAAGTGTGAGAAAAGTTTAAGTGTTTCATATCAGAAACAAATAACACGGAATATTTCAGAAATGGTCAATTCCACCAAAAAAGTGCACATTATATAAATTGTGTTTTAACGTGATCTACATGTTTCGTGCGGTAAGGTTTTGTCTATCTCTTACGGTTTACCAGTTACGCAAAATTCGGCAAAATGTATCCAGATTAAACAGGTCTATAGAGGCTCTTCTCAGTAAATTAAAGATATACATTTTATTTGTCATATAAATATCTCTAATATGCGATATTGTAATAAAAATCGTTAGAGCCATTTTTGAGAAAATCAAAATTTTCGAATTTTTTTCCATATAAAGGGTAGTTTGGGTTGGGGGATATTATTTTTCAAAATCTTCGTATCGCATCTCTAGAAGATACTAAGCTTACATATCAAGTTAGATATTTTACCGACTTTTCGTTTTTGAGTTATCGTGTTCAGCGACACACGGACACACACACATATTCGCGCGGACCTTTTTCCAAAAAAACGTGTATTTCAGGTGAAATCTCGGTATTGACTTTTTGAATAGAATGCAATATCTTCTCTGTACACCATGTACGTAGTACCTACGTGTAGAGAAAGTAATTATAATTATTAAAATGTACTGTTACAATACGGATACTAAAATTCGTTCAAATTGGATAAATACTTAGCAACATATAAATTACTTCAAGAAAGTTTATTACGTAAATATATTGCCTAATCAAAATCTTACACCCGCCTCAAAATTTGATAAAATAGTGCACTACATTTTTTGTGTGGTAAGTTTTTGTCCCTCTCTTACGGTTTAGCAGTTATGCAAAATTCCGTAAAATTCATCCCGAATAAAGTAGTCTTCAGAGGCTATTCCCAAAAACTGTAAGATATACATTTTATTTGGCAAGTAAATATTTTAAATATAAGATAATTTAATCAAAATCGTTAGAGCCATTTTTAAGAAAATCAAAATTTTCGAAATGTTTTCCATATAAAAGGTAGTTTTGGGGGGGGGGGGATATCTTGAAAATCTTCCTGTTGCATTCTTGAAAGATACCAAGTTTGGTTTTTAACGCTCTTTTCGTTTTTGAGCTATGCTGCCCACAGACACACACACACGTACATTTTTTCTAAATATGCTTTTTTTTGGATTCAGGATGTCTCAAAACACGTATTAAAATACTAACTTGAATTTAAGTTTAGTATCTTCTAAGGTTGCGACACGAAGAGTTTTAAAATATACCCCATCCCCACATCCCTTTACATGGAAAAAAAATCCAAAACTTTGATTTTCTCGAAAAGGTTTCTAAAATTTTGATTAAAATCTCTTATATTTAAAATATTTACATGATAAACGAAATGTATAGCTTGAATTTCCTGGGAATAGGCTCTGAAGACCTCTTTAATCTGGTTTAATTCTTCTGAATTTTGCATAACTGATAAATTGAAAGAGAAAGACAAAAACTTACTATAAAAATGCGGATCTCCTTAAAACACACAATTTATGTCGCATACATTTCTTATCGTGAAGTTCGGTGTTTTCGAGATATTCCTTGTTAATGATTTCAGTTTTAAAATATTTTTCTCATATTCGATCTTGACAACTCCTGACCACGCAAAGAAACGGATTTCAATCCCATAGCAACCACATTTTAAAACATTTGACTGTCGGTGTTGCCTAGCGTATTCCCTTATTTCCTTTCTAGTTATAAGAAACTGTGTCATAAACCGTTTCTGCTAATGTTTATCTCAATATGCTTGAAATAGACAGAAGAATAATTTGTTATAGAGATGTGTTGAAAGTTATGAATATCGAGCACACAGGTTCTTTGTTTTACTGCTGGTCATAACAATCGCACAGCGACAGCTTCAAAAGCTTTGACCATCGCTTTAGCCTGGTGTATTCGTTTACTTACAAGGAACTAAGAATGTTTCTAGTAATGTTTATCATGATTAGTATGACATAGATAGTAGACTAATTTTTACTTTCTCTACACGTACTATAAGGTATTGTAATGTGCCCAAAATGCCGATAACCGAGTTTTCACCGGAAATACATGTTTTGGGTCCAGCTGAATAAAAAAAAAGCAGTCTTAGAAAAAGGTCCGTGTGTGTATATATGTGCCTGTGGTCAGTATAGCTCAAAAACGAAGAGACCGTTAAATACCAAACTTGGTATATAAGTTTGGCATCTTCCAAGGATGCGACACGAAGATTTTCAACAAAATCCCCCTACCTTTTACGTGAAAATTTGTTTGAAAATTATTCTCTCCAAAATGGCTGTAACGATTTTGATTAAAATACCTTATGTTTAAGATATTTTATGACAAACGAAATGTATATCTTGAATTTTCTGGGAATATCCTTTACGGTTTATCAGTTATACAAAATGCAGCAAAATTCATTCAGAATAAAGAGGTTTTGGAGGCTGTTTCCAGAAAATTCAATACATACATTTTATTTGCCATAGAAATATCTTTAATATACGGTATTTTAATCAAAATCATTACAGTCGTTTTTGAGAAAATCAAAATTTTCGAATTTCTTAAGGGTAGTTTGGGGTGGGGAATTTTTCTGAAACGGTCTTTTCATTTGCGAGCTGTGTTGTCCACAGACACACACACGGGTCTTTTTTAAGAATGCTTTTTTGGATTCAGGGGACCCAGAACATCTATTTTCGGTGAAATCTCGGAATTGAACTTTTTGGGTGCAGTACAATACTTTCTCTATACACTATGTACATCATATGTGCAGATAAAGTAAATCCTGTTGATGAGGGATGGATATCCTCTACGATATAAGATAGTATCCCAGTTAAAGTTTTAATTAGTGCGTAATAAGCCAGTTAATTTCGCATAATATTCCTGACTGCACATCAAAGGACGCCCTTCTTCTTTATACTCTAGTATATTGCTGCTTAGAGAATCAACGGAGCGAAAAGCTGTAAGGAGGAAAATTCCTTATGAACTCACGTCGTTGCCCATCTATCCGCACCACACAGACAGAGAGGTATCACAATCAATGACAATTCTGCTTTCCTGACTGGGTGTTTCTCTACACGTACTATTTACATAGTGTATAGAGAAGGTATTGTATTGCGCCCTCCGTGGTGTAATGGTTACCATGCTGACTTCATATACCCAAGGTCGCAGGTTCAAACCCGGTGGAGGATGATGGATTTTTTCGGAAGGGAAATAAAGCCGCTGGTCCCGTGTCGTAGATTTACGGTACGTAAAACAACCTGAAGCCTGATAGAGACGTCTCTGAGCAAAATTAAGCGGTCTTTCACGCCCAATTTAGAATGGGACGCTGAGAACCACCGCAGTTAAAGAGCGTCCATAAATAACACGCCATTTGTATTTTTTATTTTATTGCACCCAAAAATTCCATACCGAGATTTCACCGAAAATACATGTTTTAGGGTCCCCTGTATCAAAAAAAAATCATTTCCAGAAAAAGGTCCTGTGTCATTGCAAATCGCTTCTTTGCTTGACCAGGAGTACAGCAAAAGAAAACTGGACACTTCCGTCTGAGAAAAGTATAAGTACTTCACAATTGATTCTAATAACAAGGAATACCTTGAAAATGGTAACTTCCACGAAAAAAATTTATATGACATAACTTGTGTATTTTAACGAGATCTACATTTTTATATTGTAAGTTCTTGTCTATCTCTTACGGTTTACTAGTCATGCCAAATTAGGCAATATTCATCCAGAATAAACACGTCTTTAGAAGCTATTCCCAGAAAATTCAAAATATACATTTTTATTTATGATAGAAATGGCTTTAATATGGTATTTTAATCAAAACCGTTGGAGTCATTTTTAAGAAAAGAAAATCGAAATTTTTTCCATGTAAAGAGTAGTCAGGGGTGGGGGGATTTTCTTGAAAATCTTCGTGTCGCATTCTTGAAAGATACCAAACTTAAATACCAAGTTTGGCATTTAACCGTCTTTTCGTTTTTGAGCTATGCTGTCCACAGACACACACAGACACGCGCGACGCGCGGACCTGTTTCTGGAAATGCTTTTTTTGGGTATACGGGGTACTAAAACATGTATTTCCGGTGAAATCTCATCATCGAAATTTTGGGTGGAATAGAATACCTTCTCTATTCCTATGTACATTGTAGATACGGGCTAGAGAAAGTAAAATTGCGTTCCTTTCAAATAACTTTCTCTAGCTGTTCCACAACAAATCGTTCTTATAAAACATTATTCTTTTATTTTACGTCATGTTAATCTAGATAAACGTTAGTAGAATTGGTCGTATTATATATCTCCTTGTAAGTAGAACTGAATGCACCGGGCTAAAGCGTAAGTCAAATACTTTAAAACCTGGTCGCTATGTGAAACAAATGGGGTTCCGTACGCTTTGCATGGTCCTATTTGAAAAAAAAATAGTTTAAAATTGAAACCAATAACAATGAATATCTCGAAAATTGTCAACTCTACAAGAAAAGCGTATATAACATAACAGAGTTTTAACGAGATCTTTTATGGTTTAACCGTAATGCAAAATTATGCAAAACTCAATCAGATTAAGGAGCACTTCAGATGCTCAAAATACACATTTTATTTTAGACGTAAGTGTATTTTATATACGGTATTTTAATCAAAATTGTTAGAGCCATTTTTGAGAAAATGAAAATTTTCATGTTGTAGGGGGTGGAGGAATATTGCTGAAAATCTTCGTGTCGCATCCTTGGAAGATACTGAACTTAAATACCAAGTTTCGTTATTTAACCGACTTTTCGTTTTTGAGCTATGCTGCCAAAGAACATGCAAACACAAGGACCTTTTTTAAATTTTTTTTTCGATTCAGGGAACCTCAAAACATATACTTCAGTGAAATCTCGGTATCATATTTTTGGATGGAATACAATACCTTCTGCATCCACTATGTACATTGTACATATGGGCTAGAGAAAATAAAATTGTACATCTCGGTAAAGCACAATATTTATTACATACGCTTTGTTGGTGAATACATGCATACATACATACATACATACATACATACATACATACATACATACATACATACATACATACATACATACATACATACATACATACATACATACATACATACATACATACATACATACATACATACATACATACATACATACATACATACATACATACATACATACATACATACATACATACATACATACATACATACATACATACATACATACATACATACATACATACATACATACATACATACATACATACATACATACATACATACATACATACATACATACATACATACATACATACATACATACATACATACATACATACATACATACATACATACATACATACATACATACATACATACATACATACATACATACATACATACATACATACATACATACATACATACATACATACATACATACATACATACATACATACATACATACATACATACATACATACATACATACATACATACATACATACATACATACATACATACATACATACATACATACATACATACATACATACATACATACATACATACACACATACATACATACATACATACATACATACATACATTTTCTACAAAACATGATGACCGTCAATAACCCCTTTCCACTGGGCAATAACTGTACTAGAGGCAAGAGGCAACGTAATTAAATCTGTTTCTGACTCTGCTTGCAAGTCAGAATCGCGCCTCCCTTTAAGGGACCAGCAAATGGAAGACTTGGCAACGGCAAGGGTTGGTTTCTAACCGCACACTTATAGTCAGGCCGACTTTGGAAGAAGAGTGGGTCAGGGCCACCATATTCTGAAAATATAGTATATAATGGTTACTGCCCCGTGGTAGGAATAAGAGGTCCCATTTGAGGGCCATCATATTTTGTGGAAAACCATACGAGGTGTGATCTGGAATGACGTCATAAATATTACACAACAGTTTGTTTAGTCTAATCAGCACTGTCACCCTCGACAGGTGCTGGCAGCACCTCTGGAAGTCCTCTGATCGCAACGGATGACATCAAAACGGTGTCCTTGGAGCCGCAATCTAAGTCGCGGAAAAAGAAAAAAGTCCGCTGCTGCCAAATCTGGAGAATAGGCGGGGTGGGGAACAGTATTCGTCCTATTTTTATCCAAAACTTGACGAACAGAAAGGGCTTTGTGTGCAAACGCATTGTCATGATGCAGGAACCAGTCATCACTCCTCCATTTCTCCGGCACTTTGCGTCGCACATTCCCTTTGCAGCACTTGTTTGTAGAACACTTGATTCACTGTTTGACCCTGTGGCACAAATTCTTTATGTACAATGCCTTTAATGTCAAAAAACACAATCATCATTGACTTCACTTTGGATCGAACTTGTCTGGCCTTTTTGGGGCGTGGAGATGAAGGACTCTTCCCTTGTGAAGATTGTTGCTTCGTTTCTGGATCGTACCCATAAATCCATGTTTCATCACCAGTAATAAACTGGGGGTCATTTTGTAGCTGTTCTTTAAGATCTGTGCAGGCAATCACATGGCTTTCCTTTTGTTCATTTGAAAGCAGGCAGGATACGAACCTGGTGGCAATTCTTCTCATGTTCAGATTGTCTTTCAAAATGCTTTGAACACTTCCAAAGGAGAGTCTTAATGAGTCAGAAAGTTCTCTTATTGTAATGCGCCTATCATTTAAGACCATTTCCCTCACCTCATTGATATTTTCACCAGTTTTGCTGGAACAGGGTCACCCCAAACGATCTGCATCTTTAACTGATGTCACACCACGTTTAAATTTCGAAAACCACTCAAATGCTTGAGTTTTGCCCATAACTTCCTTCTCATATGCTGTTCTTAACATTTCATATGCTTCTGTTGCAGTTTTGCCGAGTTTAAAGCAACAGTTAATGTTCATTCTTTGTTCTTCGTAATGTGACATTTTTGCTACGCGGAAAAATCGCAGCACATGCAAAACACGTGTTCACTTGAGAGCGTCTACCTCGTCACTGCATGGTCACAGGAAGTCACGTGACCTCTCATTTTTATCGGGAAGAAACGCTGCTTGTACAGTCTGGGTAAGAATTAAAGACATCTCAGGGTCAGCATTGTTGTGAAGCCATTCTGGAACTTTTTGATCATACCTCGTAGATACATACAGAGTGTTAATGAACTTCACCGATATAATTTGCGAGATTGTGCACGTGACTCACATACGTAATTTGAGGTCGGCGATGCATGTTCCCCGGATAAACAACGCAACTACATAGCGTTAAACGTATGGGTATCAGGTGCTGATAAGTCGGTGTTAAAACAAAGCAGGTTGAAAAAATGGCTTAGAAAGTCCGAGTATAGAAATATCAATTTTTAGCAGCTGAAGATTTAATGTCGCAAAAATCTGTAAAATCTCGAACTAATCACTTGACAGTGCGACACTGAGCATTCATTAACTTGGTTCTTGAGTTATGTAGCCTACTCTGAAGGTGTTTTTTTCTACTGCTCTGGTGGTTTAATGCGTAAAGCGGGAAGCTGTTATCACAAAGGTCATTAGCTCGATTCCAGTCATAGAGTAAATGTTTTTTTTTTGTTTTTTTTATTTGTGCCGCGATAAGTGAACGAGACCCGAACTCGGAAACCATCTTTCACTTGAAAGTCAGTATGATAACCACTACGCTAGAGAGGTACGCTGTAATATGTTCCCTTCGTTTTTCGTGTTATGCTCTCGAATGGTTGATAAATTAGCCAGTGGCGTACTGGCACTTCAGAAACTTATAGCCGTTACTTTGACATTTCAATAAACAGGACATAAGTCTCCTATTTTAAATTACTTATTTTAGTAATCTACATATTCTGTGAAAATATTTCGATATAGTTCATTAACACCCTGCATATACATATCTATATACACTCATACATACTTACATGCGTGTCGCATAGAGAACTGGTATCGGCTGGATGGAGCTAAAGATTGGTCACCCTTGGAAGGGTAAAATCCGTAAGGCAATCTAGACCAGCTGAACACTTTGTATGCACGTAAGTGTACTATACATAAACGATTCAGAAAACGCCGTCCGTCAGTTGTAATCGAATGCAGCTCTTTGAAATAGGCTCTGAAAGCACAGAGGTTGATATAAAGTGTTCCAGCACTTAAAGCACTAATACAAACTAGGAGAAAGATCTACATCTTAGTCGGGTAAAGCTTCTTTGAAGTTTAAAGAGAGAGATAACATCTCAGTAATGAGAAATGCTCAAGCAGCTCTCGAAACGTCAAACATTTTATTCTAAAGTTTTAACTATCAGCGTTTCTCAACCCGAGTGCAGTAAAATGTCGACCGATCATTATCTTTGTGTGTTACAAAGCTATAAACTAGGTAGAGGAAGCATTTGATATGGAAAATACATGTTTTGAGTACACTGAGGTCAGAGGCGGTTTCTTTCGAGAGATTAAACGGGCTTAGACCCAACACATTTTTGCTTTCTCTGCTTAAGAACGTCGATAAGGAAGACATTGCATTCCAAACAAAAGCTCGTTACCGGGATTCGCTGCAAACACACGCTTTAGGGTTCCCTTTATCTCAAAGGTGTGTCTGTGAACACAACTCAAAAACCAAAAGTCGCTTAAATACCAAACTTGATATTTAAGACATGAAAATGTACAAGAAAATTGCTCTTCTTTACATGGAGAAAGTTTTGACAATTTGATTTCCTCAAAAATGGCTAACAATTTGCTTTAAATTACCGTTTGTTAGTAATATTTATATGAAAAATGAAATATAGATCTTGAATATTCTGGGAATAGTCCCTGAAGATCTCTTATTTTCGATGGATGTTTCATAACTGATAAACCGTAAAGATATATGAAAACTTACTACACAAAGCATGCAAATCTCGTTAAAACACAATTTGTTATACATTTTTTGTGGAATTAACGAGTTAACCATGTCGGAGATATTCCTTGTTATTGTTTTCAAATGTAAAAAGGTTAAGCTTTTAAATTTGTCATTCCTCCTCCTTTCTTTCTTTTTATCTTTTTAGAGCGTCACCCTCTTTCGGAAATTTTTTCCGCCATTTCACGTCCGCAAGTCATGATTTCGTCTTACAGTGCCATCTGTGGGCGACGAGTGGATCCCTCGTCACTATGGCGCATAGTAGCGAACTCATGAACTAGACATTCAAATGCGATCATGGAAGCATCGTAACGAGGCTCTTTGCTCCTTTAGGAGCCACAAGAAATACTACTACTCTACTAAGTAAACAGAACCAAATTACAAACCAACCACTTGATTACCTTTGATCCTATCGCTTTAACCTAGTGCGTTCCCTTACTTCCATTCTACTAACAAGGAAGTGTGTAATAGGATAATTTCTGTGAAAGTTTTTCTCGATTTGTATGATTAACCGCTCAAAAGATTTGACTCTAGTCAAGTGCATTGTTTTATTAGTTTCTCTACACGTACTATGTTCATAGTGTATAGAAAACATGTTGTAATGCACCCAAAAATTCGATACGAGATTTCACCGCAAATCCATGTTTTGAGACCTCCTGAATTCAAAAAGGCATTTTTAGAAAAATCTCCGTGTGTGTGTGTATATGTGTGTCTGTGTTTGTGGTCAGTATAGCTCAAAAACGAAAAGTCAGTTAAATACCAATCTTGGTTTTTAAGTTCAGTATCTTCTAAGGAAGTGACACAAAGATTTTCAAGAAAACCCCCAACCCCAAACTACCTTTTGCATGGAACTTTTTTCGAAATTTTTGATTTTCTCAAAAATAGCTTTAACGAATTTGATTAAAATATCGTATATTAAGGATATTTACCTGACAAATAAAATGTATATCATGAATTTTCTGGGAATATCCTCTGAAGATAACTTTATTATTGGACGAATTTTACAGAATTTTGCATAACTGCTACACGTAAGAGATGGACAAAAAACTTACCAGACAAAACATGTAGATCACATTAAAACACACAATTTATGTTATTTACTTTTTTTCGTGGAGTTGATAGTTTTTAAAGTATTCCTTGTTTTTCCTTTGAAAAACATATTTTTTTCATACAGGAATTTGTCAACTCCTATCCATACAAACAAAGGAACTTCACTCATCTAGCAACCAGCTTTTGACTGTCACTTTAACCTATGGTGCTCCCTTAATTCGCTTCTACTTACAAGGAAGCAAGTAATAAGACAATTTCTGCTAATATTTTCTCAATTAGCATGAACTAAATAAAAGTCTAAGCTTTTTAACAATATTTGTTGCAGAGATGTAGAATAGAACACATCAAATTTTTCGAAGGTTATTTGTCTTGCATCTTTACGTTTGTGATGAGATATAATTGCAGAAAACGGAACAGAAGGCCACGTACGACCTCTGTGGTGATAAGTATCGTTATTATGGCTTATCTGTTGGTCTATAAGCGGTTCGGCTTTCTAACGATAGGGCAGGTAACCCCGTCTAATGGCCACCAAAACCCTTCATTAGCTCAGGCCGACAGCAAATGTAAGATGTACGGAGAAATATGCTTCCGGGAAATGAGACTACGGACGTGAATCACATTGGGAACTGTTTCTTGTTGTTCCCCTTCACTTAAATCAAAGAAAAACCGCAGAGTTTCTCAATAACACGAGAACGGAAAGCTTATGTGTTCCATTCACATGACTTTCTCTACCTATTCCGCAACAAACTATTTTTTTTCTTTTTTACTTTAGAAGAAGGTATTGCACTCCACCCAAAAATTCGATACCGAGATTTCACCGGAAATATATGTTTTAGGGTCCCCTGTATCCAAAAAAGAAATTTTCACAAAAAGGTCCGTGTGTCTGTGAACACGGTAATTCAAAAACGAAAAGTCGGTAAAATACCAAACTTGGTATTTAAGTTTAGTATCTTCCAGGGATACAACACGAAGATTTTGAGAAAAATCCCCCACACCAACTACCCTTCAAATGGAACTTTTTCGAAAATTTTGATTTTCTTAAAAATGGCTATAATGATTTTGATTAAAATCTCGTATATTAAAGATATTTACATGGCAAATAAAATGAATATCTTGAATTTTCTGGGAATAGCCTCTCAAGAATACTTTATATTGGATGAATTGTATGGAATTTTGCAAAACTGCTAAACAGTAAGTGACGGACAAAAACGTATCACACAAACTATGTAGAGCACATAAAAACACACAATTTATGGCATATATATTTTTTTCGTGGAGTTATCGTTTTTTAAATATTCCTTGTTTTTGGTTTCAGCTTTGAAAAACTCACTTTTCTCATACAGGAATTTGTCAACTCCTGTTCATACAAACAAATGAACTTCAGTCACATAATAACCAGCTTTTGGGAATCAGTTTAGCCAATAGTACACCCTTATTTCTCGTCTACTTACAAGGAAGCAAGTAATAAGACTATTTTTGCTATTTTTTTTTCTCCATTAAAATGAAGTAAATAGAAGCATAAGCTTTTTAACAATAATTTATTGCAGAGATGTAGAGAAAGTCATGTGAGTGGAACAAATCAGATTTTTTTCATTTATATAGCCCCCTTTAACATCTAAGGTCATATCGGGGGCTTTGCACTTGAAACAACTCGTCTGTAGGTTTAAATCGTGTTATTTTCTTCAAACGCACACACATTCAGCCTCGCATACATAGATTCTTCCAGACTGTGGGGGAGAGGTAATAATTTTTTTTTCCTTTTTTAGTTTAACGTCCTTTAACCTGGTTGGTCATATCGGACGACGATGAATGAAATTGGTGAAATGATGCTCAAATGATATCGGGTCCATTGAGCTTAAAGTTACTCGACATTCGTCTTCTCAGGATAAGGGAAAACACCGAAAAAAAACCTTATCCGGGTAACTCACCCTATGCGAGATTCGAACTCACGACCTTTTAAATGTGAGGCAGACACGCTACCACCACACTACCCAGGCGGGCAGAGAATAATTCTGGCTAAAGAAAAATTTCCCGCCCCAGCCGGGAATTGAACCCGGGACCTCCGGGTAAGAAGTCAGCTCACTGACCACTCGACTACGGAGGCAAACTAAAATCGTTTAGTCAGCTATAAGAGAAGAAATTACTTGTATTTTATATACCAATAAAAACAGAAAGATATATATAGAGAAAGATATATGATAACACTGGTCATGAAGAAATGAGGGGGATAGCATGGTTAAGAGCAGGAATATGGAGAAGAAAGGACAACAAAACGGGCACCCACAAGGTGAATGTCCATTGTGTAGGAGTATTCAACTTTCAACATAGAATTTTTCATTGTAGGAAACTGAGAAATGGAGAAAAGAAAATATATGGTCAAAAATATGTGTTCCATTCACATGCCTTTCTCTAAATCTCTGTAACAATTATTGTTAAAAACCTTAAGCTTCTATTTACTTCAAGCTAATTGAGAAAAAATTAAGTAAGAAAAGTAAAAGTTTTTCAAAGCTGAAATTAAAACAAGGAATATCTTATAAACGACCAACTCCACAGAAAAGATGTATGTAACATGAACTGTATGTTTTAACGTGCTCTATATTTTTTGTGTGGTAAGTTTTTGTCCATCTCTTAAGGTTTAGCAGTTATGCAAAATTCCTCCAGAATAAAGTAGTCTAAAGTAGTCCCAGAAATTTCAGATATACATTTTATTTGGCATGTATGTAAATATCTTAAATATAAGAGATTTTAATCAAAATCGTTAGAGCCATTTTGAGAAAATCAAAAAAAAAAAAAAAAAAAAAAGGGTAGTTGGGTGTGCTGGGATTTTCTTGAAAATCTTCGTCTTACATCCTTGGAAGATAGCAAACTTAAATATCAAGTTTGGTATTTAATGGTCTTTTCGTTTTTGAGCTATGCTGTGCACAGACACACACAAATGTTATTTTTGGATTCAGGGGGTGGAATACAAACTATGTACATGGTACGTGTAGAGAAAGTAATAACAAACAGCTATCAAAAATAATTTGTTTTTCTATCTTTATCTAAAAATTATTGGAAGCTACTCGTGCTTTAATTTATCTTTTAAAGAATAGTTATTTACCCTCGCTATCCGGGTAACACGCCCTAAGGGAGATTCGAACTCCTGACCTCTTGAATGTGTCTACATTGTGTCTAGCACAAATTTTAACGTAAAGGAGAAGATATTCCCTTTACTTGGTGGGAAGAGGAATACTACGTTTTATTTAAAGCAACTGCAGATATTTCTTTACCGTTTCAGTTTGCAGATTTCTTTTCTTGCGGTGCAGGTAAACGTCTTGGGCTTGTGGATTTAAAAGGTAACGCCAAGTCCATTAGACGCGACGGCAGTGAAAACGCAATTAGGCGACCGACAAAGTGAGCAGTCATAATGCGAATACTGCTGCATTCGCTTTTCTCAGTTCCGTTAACTTCTTACGGTTCTTGGCATTTACAAGCAAACTAATTGTACATAATAGTTTACCATGCTATGAATCCTGGGACTTTAAGTACTTACAACATTGTAAGTCACCATTGGGGTTGTCATCTCAAAACAATTTGAGATCACCTTGTGGTTTACCGGGAAACATGCGAGTCAGTTGAGAAATTCAATGCTATGCCGGCATGTTGCCATGGTAGCTCAGTGGTAGTGCAAGAGACCGGGAGATTTATGGTTCAAATACCAGCTATGACATTGGATTTTTCAGTCTGACTCTACCTATCCAAACTATTCTTTATTTACAACGGAAAGTTATTGTGTAACATTTAAATTTTATGTGATTATCTGCAATTTGAAGTATTGGTAGTTAAAAAGGATGATCTGCGTATGAACGACGAGCGAATGTATATGAATGCTGTTTCCTAAAGGAAAGGACAAAATAATTACGGATAAATTGTCACCTGATTGTTTAAAATTTTGCAGAGAGACGATGGAAAACAGAAGAAAAGTACACAGGAGTGATTTCGTTGAATATCAAGATGGCGTACAACGTAAATTTAAAGAACAATTAATTTTTTAATGAAATACATTTTCTTAATAAGATGTGTGCAAAATTAGGGGTATAATTAACCTGTTAATTGTGAAAGATGAAAATGAAGTTTTTTAAAAGAACTGACGTGAGTAATAAGAGACTGAAATGTGCGTATTAAACATGCCATTGAGAAAAACGTCAATCAAAAGTTATATCGATGATTATTAGGTTATCGATGTGTTAACGGTAACCTTGCAGACCAGGTTACCCTGTACCGCTGCTTACGCGCAATGCGGAATGCCAACATGTACATTGGTATGTACGGATGTGGATATAAAATATCTGCAATGTAAAAACAAAAGTGCGGGGAGTAATAACCTCGAAACCGCAGGGAACATATTATAGCTATAGGAAGAGTAATAATAACAAATATAAGAGAAATGATTCATAATGTACGGAAAGGAAATGTTTAACTAAAATAAACGCAATCGCACAAACTGACCAAACAAATAGCGGTAAAGCTATACGATGGTTGCAGCACACACACAAACGGTCTTAAGAAGTAGTTTAAATGACTTTTACTGGCGATCCAAATTTGAAAGTGTTGAAAACATTAAGTTGCTCAGATACGAAAGTCGCCATATTGCCGAAGTTTTGCCTACTTCTTGGGGTTATAGCTTCACAGATCCCTTGACTACGCCCTGTCGTCGTTCCGCAGTAGCGGCCTACACTCCTCTACTTATAAACAATATCCCTCGGCTACGCTTTGCGGCTTAGGGCCCTAAACGTTTATAATATACCAGTAAGTAAATTCAAAGTGGCTCTAATGACGAAATAACAAAAGTACCCACGTATTGAAGTAATGTCAAGTGGTGGAACCATCGTATACTAATAATCAAATAGCGTAGCTTCCCCATCTCCTGACGATTTTAAATATACTTCATGAGTGAAGTAAAGTCTTTATTCAGTAGCAATTACTCCTCGTAGTAAACGCCTGAGAAAGAGTCCGTGCAACTCAATTAAACTTTAACTAAAGCCAGCTGGCCAAACACACAAATATAAATGTTATGACAAGAATTGAAAGCCACTGAAAAGCATTATTGCAAGGGATAAGAGTATATTGGACGGAAAAAGTTTTATCATTTCTCAGGTGAACCAACATACGGATACTAAAAACCCTAGCGGGTTACAGTACCTTACTCTATTTCTCAAAGTAATCTCCATTGTGTAAAGACATTTTATTGTCACGTGGTACCTTTTTCAAGGCCGATGTTATACTTTCTACCGTCAAACAACTTATTCGCTTTTTCTTTTTAATGCACAAAATGTTCGGTCAATCGACGTTTATAGACAAATAATACAAGTGTTTGGTGATAATGCAATGAACGAGTCTTCAGTGAGGAAATGGCGCATAATTTACGAGTAATCAAGGAAGAACCAGTGTGTACGATAAAGATCGGAGTGGAAGTTCATGAACCTTTATGAAGGAATTGAAAGCAAATATTGATAAAAGAATTCAGAACAACCGGTGCCTCACTTTGGACAACGTACATGACTTTTTGGATGGAAAAGGTTTCCCAACCGATGAAGACCTCAAAAGCGACAGTGACATCTTGGCTCAGCTCTTTAGCGGTGGAAGAGTATAACTTCTGCGTTGAAAAACCGGTACCACGTGACAATAAATACCTTGATAGCAATGACGATTACCTTGAAAAATAGAGTAAGGTACTAAATAAAGTTTTGTGTTGATAATTTTCGTTATTATTTAGTTATACCAAATGGTCTGTCACTTTCTGGATGACCCTCGTACACCATGCTAATCAGGATATAAATGGTCTTATTACTTGCTTTCTTGTAAGTAGAAGGGAAATAAGGGAATACCCCGGCTAAAGCGATAGTCAATTCTTTTAATTAATTGAAATTCTATTCTCTTTGCATGGTCAGGAGTAAAGCAAAAGAAATAAGACTGACAAATTCCCATATCACAAAAATTTAAATTGAAATCAATTTCAAGGAATATCTCGGAAACGGTTAACTCTAAAACAAAAAACAAAACAAAAAATAACAACAAATGTATATGATATAAATTGTGTTTTAATAAGATCTACATTTTTGTATTGTAAGTTTTTGTCCACCTCTTACGGTTTACGAGTTATACAAAAGTCATCCAAAGTGAAGAGGTCTTTAGAGGTTATTCCCAGAAAATTAAATATATACGTTTTATTTGGCATGTAATGTTCTTTAATATATGCTATTTTAATCATAACCGTTAGAGCCACATTTGAGAAAATTAAAATTTACTAACATTTCTCCATGCAAAGAGTAGTTTGGTTTGGGGGATTTTGTTCAAAATTATTGTAACGCATTTTTAGAATATTCTTAACTTAAATATGTCGCCCTCCGTGGTGCAATGGTTACCATGCTGACTTCATATACCCAAGGTCGCGGGGAGGACGATGGAATTTTTCGGGCGTAAAAATCCTTAGCATGGCTTCCTTCGGAAGGGAAGTAAAGCCATTGGTCCCGTGTCCTAGATTTACAGCACGTAAAAGAGCCTCAAGCCTGATAGAGAGGCCTCTGAACAAAATTAAGCGGTCTTTCACGCCCAGTATAGAATGGGACGCTGCGAGCCACAGCAGTTAAAGAGCGTCCATAAATAACACGCCATTTCATTTTTTTAACTTAAATATCATTTTCGGTCCTTATCTGACTTTTTATCTTTTAGTTATCGTGTTCACGAACGGATATGCACACTCACGCGCGCAAGCAAACTTTCTAAAACTGATTTTTACTTTCTTTAGCATGTATGTACAACATGTATAGTAAATTGAAAAGGTACTGTATTCCACAAAAAATATTTTGATATCGAAATTGTACAATAAATACATGTTTTGAGACCCCCTGAATCTAAAAAAAAAACTTTTTAGAAAACCGTCCATGTGTGTCTGTGTGTGAATGAGTGTATTAAGTACCCTTTACATGGAACATTTTGATGTTCTCAGAAATGGCTCAAACGATTTTGATCCTAATAGCATGTGTTTAAGATATTTGCCTGATATACAAAATGTATATCTTGAATTCTCTTGGAATAGCCTCTGAAGACCTCTTCATTCTCAATGACTTTTATCTAACTGACAAACAGTAATAGATGGACAGAAAATTATTACACAAAAATGTAGATCTCATTAACATACAATTCATGTTCCATAATATTTCTTTTTATTAGTTTCAGTTTTTAACTTTTCTCAAAGTTCGTACGCTCGTTTGTTTTACTTTTAGCCATGCTAAGAGAACTGCAGTACAATTGTTCACACGGCGATAGCTTTTAAAGAGTTTACCATATCCCGTTAGCCTACCGTATTTCCCCTTCACTTACAAGAAAGCAATTCCTGCTAATGGTTCTCTCCATTAGCATGATGCAAATAAATTATTAATCTTTTGTAAGAATAACTAAAAAAACTCTTTTGGATGTGACTCTTTAGATATTTTTATATAGGGGACACTAAACCGTGTATTTCCAATGAAATGCCGGTATCGAATTTTAGAGTGGAATACAATACCTTCTCTATCTATGTACTGATAGAAAAAGTAAAAGTATGTACTGAACCATATTATTCCTAAATTAAAATAAATATAATATTAGGTGTTGACTGCCTGGGTAGTGTGGTGGTAGCTTGCCTGCCTCACATTCAAAAGGTCGTGAGTTCGAATCTCGCTTAGGGTGAGTTACGCGGATAAAGCTTTTTTCGGGTTTTTCCCTCATCCTAAGCAGACGAATGTCGAGTAACTTTCAGCTCTACGGACCCCGAGATCGTTTAAGCATTATTTCACCAATTTAATTCATCTTCCGATATGATCAACCAGGTTAAAGGACATTAAAGCACAAAAAAAAAAAAGTGTCCGGACATGGAAGCGACAACCAGCATGACGATAAACAAATGTTCAATGTTACATACAAATGCCTTCCTCGTTCATTAGTAGCAATTTAAACTATTTTTACTTTCTCTACACGTTCTATGTACATGGTGTATAGAGAAGATATTGCATTTCTACCCAAAAATTCGATACCGAGATTTCATCATTTTAGCTTCCCCTATATCCAAAAAAAAAATAAGGTCCGTGCGTATGTGTCTATGAACACGAAAACTTTAACACCTTCTAGAAGATGGATAGGTAGAGTAGGACTGAAAAATGCACTGCTATAGCCGGGATTTGAACCACGGATCTCCCGGTCTCTGGCCCGTTGCTCTACTCGCATGCTTCCCGCTAAACCACAAGGTGACCTCAAATTGTTTTGAGATGACAACTTCAAAGGCGACTTTTAATGTTGTAAGTACTTTAAGAATCAGGATTCCTAATATAGCCAACTATTATGGTGAATTGGTATCGGAATAATTGTTTTTTCACACAAGTCGTGTTAGTCAGTTGAGAAATTCAATGTTATGTTGCCATGGTAGCTCAGTGGAAGAGCAACCGGCCTGAGAACGGGAGATCCGTGGTTCAAATCCTGCCTATGGCATTGAATTTTTCAGTCTGACTCTACCTATCCAACTCCTGTCGTACACACGGCTTGTGTAACGCTAAGAATTTTAGGACAATTCCTCCACCTCATCGCCCTCCGTGGTGTAATGGTCACCATGATAACTTCATGTTCCCAAGGTCGCGGGTTCAAACCCGGCGGAGGACGATGGATTTTTTCGGGTGTAAAAATCCTGAACATAACTTCCTTCGGAAGGAAGTAAAGCTGTTGGTTACGTGTCGTAGATTTATGGACTTAGAAGAACCTCAAGCCTGATAGGGAGGCCTCTGAGTAAAATTAAGCGGTCTTTCACGCCCAATTTAGAATGGGACGCTGAGAACCACAGCAGTTATAGAGCGTCCATAAATAATACGACATTTACATTTTTTAATTCTTCCACCTCAAACCACCCTTTACATGGAACATCTTTTGATAAATGATATTTTATCCAAAATGGATGCAATGATTTACGTTTAATAAATCTTCATGATAAATGAGATATATGTATATATCTCGAATTTCCTGAAAATAGCTTTTGAAATCCTATTTCTGAAGAACTTTTGCATAACCAGTAAACTATAAGAGATCGAATTTCTCACTAAATCGTATAGCTCGTTAAAACTTTGTCTTGTATTTTTTTATTATTATTATTTTTAGTTACTTGGAGATGACCATTTCCGAGATATTGTTGGTTACTGGTTTTTGTTATTGCTTTAAAGTACTTATACTTTTCTCAAAGGTGAAGTCGTCAATCGTTCCATATCTCTTTTGTTGTTCTCTGGCCATGAAAAGAGAACCGAATTGTAAACTTAGAGAAGAGAACTTTAAACTCTGTTTTACATTTTCCTTATATTTTAATAGCTTATGAAAATAAACCTTATTACCCGTTTTCAAACAATCGATTGACGCATGCATTGCAGAATAAGAGGGGGCGGAATGACAGTTTGAAAAGGAAGAGACGGCAGAGGGAGAAAAAGGCAGTCCAAGCGAGCAGACTTGTGCTATTATCCTGCCATGTGACTTAGTTCATGAACTCGGTCAAGCTGGTAGCATTGCAATGTTGCACGATTTACCGGTAGTGCATGACAGCGATCTGATACAGCAGCAGCTATTAATTAATTAATATTTAATCTTTGCAGGCTCATATGAAGCACTTCATAACAGCTATAAACAAACCAAAAACTCCATTTTTTACTTTCTCTACACGTACTATTTATATAGTGTATAGAGACGGTATTGTAATGCACCACCCTGAATCCAAAAAATATATTTTTGGAAAAAGGTCCGTGTGTCTTTCTGTGGACAGCATAGCTCAAAAACTAAAAAACCGTTGAATACCAATCTTGGTATTTAAGTTTGGTATCTTCCAAGGATGCGGCACGAAGATTTTCAAGAAATTCCTCCCCCAACTATCCATTACATGGAACTTTTTTTTTTTGAAACATTTTATTTTCTCAAAAATTACTGTAACAATTTTCATTAAAATATCGTATATTAAAGATATTTACCTGAAAAATAATATGTATATCTTGAATTTTCTAAGAACAGGTTCTGAAGACTACTTTATTCTGGATGAATTTTACGGAATTTTGCATAACTGCTAAACCATAAGAGATGAAGAAAAACTTACCGCACAAAAATGTAGAGCACGTAAAACATACAATTTATGTAATATACATGTTTTTCGTGGAGTTGATCGTTTTTAAGATATTCCTTGTTTTTTGTTTCAGGTTTGAAAAGCATACTTTTCTCATATAGGAATTTGTCAACTCCTGTCCATACAAACAAAAAACCTTCAGTCACATAGCAACCAGCTTTTGACTATCACTTTAACGTATGGTACTCCCTTATTTCGCTTCTACTTACAAGGAAAGAAGTAATAAGACTATTTCTGCTAATTTTTTCTCGATTAGAATGAACTAAATAGAAGCATAAGCTTTTTAACAAGTCTGGTTTTTAACGGTCTTTTCGTTTTTGAGCTATGCTGCCCACAGACACACAGAGAGACAGACACACACACGCGGACATGTTTCTAAAAATGCTTTTATTGGATTCAGGGGGTCTCAAAATATATATTTCCGGTGAAATCTCGGTATCGAATTGCAATACCTTCTCTGTACACTATGTACATAGTACGTATAGAGAAAGTAAAAATATTCATAAACATTTGATCATCTTTCGTCGTTTATACGTAGAAGATTCTTTCCAACTAATAATAACACGAATTAAAGGTAATGAAATGAAATTGCACGGGTACACAATAATATTCCGTTGCAGACCGCAGCAGGATAAGTTGAGATGAGAATAATTACAACGGGCGGCCGAAACCGGACGGTGGGGAGGGAGCCACTGTGGTATTTCCTAACACATTCCAAGCAGTTCTTCATCTCGACGTGGAGAACGCTCGTAGGCCGCACACAAATTTGTCATATACTTTTGATTTAGAGTTAACCGTTTCGAGATATGCCATATTAAATTTTAAGCACTTAAACTTTTCGCAAACGGGAAAACATCTTTCCTCTCGTTTCTCGTTTGTTTACTCTTGGTAAGAATGTTTTTGGATAGTGTTTAGTGTCCGCTTTTACTTCTCTGGCACCGCAGGCGATGACACTGATGATATATGAATGAAGATGGAGCACCGGTGGAATGTAATGGCGGGGGAAACTGGAGAACCCGGAGAAAACCTGCCCCTGCGCCGCTTTTTCCACCACAAATCTCACATGCGGTCACTTGTGATCGAACCCGGGTTGTCTAGTTTCAATTGTTTCACATCGTGACCGGCTTTTAAAGGAATTGACTATCGCTTTGGCGTGCGTTTTATTTCGCTTCTAGTTACAAGGAAGCATGTAAAGGGGTTAATTCTTCTTACGTTTATCGTGATGTAGATTATTGTTTTGTTTGCGGAACAGCTAGAGAAAGTCATGTAAATGGACACATCAAAGTTTGCCTATATTTACTTCTTTAAAAGCTGTAATTAGGCAACGCGCCGACCACCTGAATGGCCATAAACAGTCCTAGTATATACATAAAATAGAGTTTGTGTTTGTTGTGGATACGCCACTGCGATGCCATCAGAATGCAGTCGTGCCGGTGGGAAGTGGCAGGTAAAAAGATTAACGGAGGCCTAGCAACCTACCTGCTGCCGCCGCCGTCTCCCCTAGTTCCCACCGTGACAACTTTGTTCCTTTATTGCCAGTGGCGGCACTCCTCCATTGGCGAAAACTTCTACACCTTCTCTCAACATCAATCAATCATAATCGTGTGCTCCATTCACATGACTTTCTCCACCTACTCTACAAACAAACTTCTTACGAAAGGTAATTCTTCTTTCAACAGCATGCTAATCGAGATAAACATTAGCAGAATTTTATTACTTAGTTCCTTAAAAGTGGGATGGAACTAAGGGAATGCACTAGGCTAAAGTGATAGTCAAATATTTTAAAGCTGTTGTTATGTGATTGTCATTGCAAATCACTTCTTTGCTTGGCCAGGAGTAGAACAAAAGAAAACGGACACTTCTGTCTGAGAAAAGTATAAGTACTTTACAATTGAGACAAATAACAAGGAATACCTTGAAAACGGTAAGCTCCACGAAAAAATGTATATAACATAACTTGTGAATTTTAACAAGATCTACTTTTTTTGTGTTGTAAGTTTATGTCTATCTTTTACGGTTTACTAGTCATGCCAAATTAAGCAATATTCATCCAGAATAAACAGGTCTTTAGAAGCTATTCCCAGAAAATTCAAGATATACATTTTATTTGAGACAGAAATGCCTTTAATATGTGGGGTTTTAATCAAAATCGTTAGAGCCATTTTTAAGAAAATCAAAATTTTCTAAAAAAATTTCTATATAAAGGGTACTTGGGGGTGGGGGGATTTTATTGAAAATCTTCGTTTCGCATCCTTGCAAGATATTAAACTTAAACACCAAGTTTGGTATTTATCGAACTTTTCGTTTTCGAGCTACGCTGTCCACAGACACACACATTCACATACACATGAACCTTTTTCCAAAACAATATATATATTTTTTTTATGCATTCAGGGGCACTCAAACCATGTCTTTCGGGCGAAACCTCAGTATCGAATTTTTGGGTACAATACAATAATTTCTCTATACACTATGTGCATAGCACGTGTAGAGAAAGTAAACATGTATGTAACATAAATTATGTGTTTCAACAAGGTCATTTTTTGTGTAGGAAGGTTTTGGCTCTCTTGACGGTTTATCAGCTATGCAAAATTCATCCAGTAAAAGACATCTTCAGAGGCTATTCCCAGAAAGTTCAAGATATACATTTTATTTGTCAGGTAAATATCTCTAATATACGACATTTTAATTAAAATCGTTAGTGCTATTTTTGAGAAAATCAAAATTTTCGAAAGTTTTCCATGTAAAGGTAGTTGAGGGTGGGAGATGTTCTTGAAAATCTCCCTGCCGCATCCTTGGAAGACACCAAACTTAAATACCAAGTTTGATATTTAACGAACTTTTCGTTTTTGAGCTACGATGCGCTCATACACACGACAGACATATACACACGACTTTTTCTAATTTTTTTTTTTTTTTTTTATTCAGGGGTCTTAAACATGTGTTTCCGGTGAAATCTCGGTATCGACTTTTTCGGTGCAATACAATACCTTCTACCTGTAGTATGTATTGTATTTGACCCAAAAATGATTTTTCCAGGAGTTTGTTTTTCTTAGAAATAGTTCTTACAATTTTGATTAAATGCTGTAAATTTAAAACATTTTTATGAGAAATAGATAAATATATATAATTTTCTGGGAATAGCCTCCAAAAATTTCAATTATGCAAAAGCACTTTGTCTTTTAGTTTCTTTCTCTTGCAGTCTTTCTTTTTCGTGAGGTTAACCGTTTCCCGTAAATTCCTTTGATTGGTTTCAATACCAGAATACTTATGTTTTTCCCAAATGTGATGCTGTTATTGTTTTTCTTTCTCCTGGGGAAGTAAACGGAACTAAATTTCAAGGCCATCACAGCGATTATAAATGTTACTGTCGTTAAGCTTGGTGTAATTCCCTTAGCCCCAAAACAAAAAGTCCGTTAAATACCAAACTTGGTATTGAGGTTCAGTATATTCCAAGGATGCGACACGAAGATTTAAAAAAAAAAAAAAATCCCCCCACCACAAACTACCCTTTACATGGAAACAATTTCGAAAATGTTGATTTTCTTAAAAATGGCTCTAACGATTTTGATTAAAATCCCGTATATTAAAGGTATTTGTGTCCAAAATAAAATGTATAACTAGAATTTTTTGCGAATAGCCTCTGAAGACCTCCTTATTCTGGATACATTTTCTTGAATTTTGCTCAAATGCTAAACCGTAGGAGATAGAAAGAAAAAAAAAAAACGTACTACACAAAAAATGTATCTCGTGACAAAACACACAATTTTTGTCCGTCACGTTTTTGTTGTGGAAGTAACCGTTTTCGAGATATTCCTTGTTATTGGTTTCAATTGTGAAGTACTTAAACTTTTCTCATACAGGAAGTGTCTGTTTTTCTTTTGTTCTACTCCTGGCCAAGCAAAGAAGTGATTTGCAATGACAATCGCATAACGATAGCTTTTAAAACATTTGACAATCACTTTAGCCTTGTGCATTCCCTTATTCCCTTCTACTTATAAGGAACTAAGTAATAACATTCTGCTAATATTTATCTCGATTAGCATTCTGTACAAAGAAGAAGAATCTTTTGTAGGAGTTTTGTAGAGCAGCTAGAGAAAGTCATGTGAGCGTAACACGTCAGATATTTCTGTAAATCTTCGTATGAATTTTTTTAGAAGTCACTGAATTATAACACGAAGTTTCGTACTTAACAGATTTTTCGTTTTTGAGTTGTGCTATTCACGGACAGGCACGTGAAGATGTCACCAAAATATTTATTTCCGATGAAATGTCACTATCGAATTTTTGGTGAAATGTAACACCTTCTCTACATACTAAAATATTGTATGTGACAGAGAAAGTAAAAATGCAATTTTTTGTTTAATTTTTACTTTCTCCATACGCACTATGTACATAGTGTATAGAGAAAGTATTGCACTCCACCCAAAAATTCGATACCGAGATTTCACCGGTAATATATGTTTTAGGGTCCCCAATATAAAAAAAAAAGCATTTTCACAAAAAGGTCCGTGTGTGTGTGTGTCCGTGAACACGATAACTCAAAAACGAAAAGTCGGTAAAATACCAAACTTGGTATTTAAGTTTAGTATCTTCCAGGGATGCGACACGAAGATTTTGAGAAAAATCCCCCTCAACTACCCTTTACATGGAACTTTTTTCGAAAATTTTGATTTTCTCAAAAATGGCTGTAACGATTTTGATTAAAATTTCATATATTAAAGATATTTACCTGACAAATAAAATGTATATCTTGAATTTTCTGGGAATAGCCTCTGAAGAGTAGTTTATTCTGGATGAATTTTACTAAATTTCGAATAACTGGTAAACCGTAAGAGACGGACAAAAACTTACTACACAAAAAATGTACAGCACATTAAAACACACAATTTATGTTATATACATTTTTTTCGTGGAGTTCGTCGTTTTTGTGACATTCCTTATTTTTGGTTTCTGCTATGAAAAACTTATACTTTTCTCATACAGGAATTTGCAACTCCTATCCATATAGACAAAGGAACTTCATTGACATAGCAACCAGCTTTTGACTACCACTTTAACCTACAGTTGTCCCTTATTTCGCTTCTACTTACAAGGAAGCGAGTAATTAGACTATTTCTGATATTTTTTTTTTCTGATTAGCAGAAAGTAAATAGAAGTATAAGCTTTTTAAGAATAATTTGTTGCAGGGATATGGAGAAAGTCATGTGAATGGTACACATCAGATTTTTTTGATAATAATTGTTTAGAGCTGCTTATACTAAAGCATATCTATATTCATGTTATAAACAGATAAAACGTGTGTGTGTTTGTGCGCGCGCATATAAAACCCCTCAACAAGTTTTGCTAGTTCTTTCACCATAGGATACTTACGGAGGAGACTTGACAGTGACACCGGGGACGCAGGAGTAAGCTGGCGACCGGAACCAGGAACCATGGCACAGCAATGACAGATTGCCGTACCCCGCACAGGCAGACTGCGCTCCCGTCCCCTAAGGGGAGTGTCCTCATCTTGGGACGAAGATAGTCACTTCGAACAATTTTTGTCTGCCACGCCGCACCGAGCACCATCGCCGACACTTCCAACCTTGAAAGAAATCAACGGGATGAAGAGTGATGGAAATGACAATGGAAAATACATGGAGGGACAGGAAATTCGGTGGATGAAAGAAAGGCATTCGGCAGGCGACCCGAGAGCCGTTTTGGCATGCCGCACATTATTAACCTATGAGATGGTTAAGGAAATTCTTCCTACGACAGGCAAATTATATCGCCATCTGCGACACCTACCTATGCATCAGATGCACTTCCACATTAGACCACTCGCCTCTCACCTAGACGGTCCGGGTTCGATCCCAAGCGACCACATGTGAGATGTGTGGTGGACAAAGCGGATGAGGGGCGGGTTCTCTGATTTCCCCCGCCATCACATTCCACCGGTGCTCCATGTATCATCGCCTGTGGTAGTAAACCCTATCAAAAACAACGCCCACATCGATTGCTGGAATGTGTCGGGAAGGCAGTGATATGGGACATTTTCCATCTGACCCCACACTACATGATTCCCTTGTATGCGTGCATTTAAGTGGTTAGTCCTGCTGATTGTATACTGCCCAAATATACTTCCTCTACACGTACTATGTACATAGTGTATATGTCATTCGAAAACTAAACAAGCTATTGACCTGTAACTATGGATACAAGCTAGTCTAGAGTTAAACTATACGTTTAACTGGCTTAGTGGCGCCATATCTGTGTGAGGCCCGGGACTTATCAGCCGACCCTCGTACATAAGCGGACAGAGAAGTTATTGTTTTTCACCCAAGGATTCGAAACCGAGATTTTACCGGAAATACATGTTTTGAGATGATTTCAAATAAAGTGTTTTTAGAAACATGACCGTGTGTGTGTGGGGTTTAAGATCAGTATCTTCCATGGATGCGACAGGAATATTTTCAAGAAACACTACACCTTTTGTAGAACATTTTTCATTTTCTCAAAAATGGCTTTAATGATTTTGATCATAATACCTTATGTTTAAGATATTTTTATGAGAAACGAAATGTATAGCTTGAATTTTCTGGGTATAGCCTCTGATGATCTCTTTATTCTGGATGAATTTTGCTTAATTTCTAATAACTGGTAAACCGTACAGTATTTTTCAGAACACGATGACCCTCGGCGTGGCTTTGGAGTAGGTAGTTTGCGGTTAGAAACCAACCCTCGCAGTTGCCAAGTCCCTTAAATAGGGTGCGAATATTTACCTGGAAGCAGAGTCTTCGTGTGTCCTGAAAACAGAAATGTTACTACGTTGCTCTCACAGGCTCGTCTTTTGTTTGCTATTGGAAACTTCACAGTGGCAAGGGGAGCGGCCATCATGTTTTGGAGAAAACTTTCTTTGGAAGAAATGTAAATCTCCTTAAAATACACAATTTATGTTATGTCCATTTTCCTCTTCTTCGAGATTTCACCGGAAATACGTGTTTTAGGACCCCCTGAATCCAAAAAAGGGCATTTTCAGAAACATACTCATGTGTGTGTGTATCTGCGGGCAGCATAGCTCAAAAACGAAAACACCGTTAAAGTTTGGTATCTTCCAAGGATGCCACACTAACATTTTCAAGAAAATCCCCCACTCCTAACTACCCTTTACATAGTACTTTTATCGAAATTTTTTATTTTCTGAAAATGGCTCTAACGTTTTAATTAAAATATCGGATATTAAATATATACCTGACAAATGAAATGTATATCTTGAATTTTCTAGGAATAGCCTCTGAATGTACTTTATTCTGGATAAATTTTATGGAACTTTTCATTCTTAAACCGTAAGAGGTGGACAAAAACTTACCACACAAAAATGTAGACCATGTTAAAACACACAATTTGTGTATTATGCACTTTTTTCGTGGAGTTAATCGTTTTTGAAATATTCCTTGTTTTTAGTTTCAGCTTTGAAAAACTTTTCTCATACAGGAATTTGTCAACTCCTGTCCATACAAACAAAGGAACTTCAGTCACATAGCAACCAGCTTTTGGCTTTCCCTTTAACCTATGGTACTCCCGTATTTTGATACTACTTACACCGAAGCACGTAATAAGACTATTTCTGCTACCTTTTTGTCGATTAGAATGAAGTAAATAACATCAGATTTTTTGTGGAGTGGACCATTTTTATGTATACCTTGTTATTGGTTCAGTTTTAAAATTTGTGTTTTCCTGGCACTGTAAAGAACGGATTTCAACTACATGGCAACCGCTTTCACTTTTACTTACAAGGAAGCATGTGATATGACCATGTTTATTTAGATTACCATGAAGACGGAGAAGAAGAAGAAGAAGAAGAAGTGTTTTAACAATTTAGTGTTACAGAGATGTAGAGAAAGTCGTGTGAAAGGAATGCATCAGATTTATTTAGTTATGTTGTTCACAGAAAACACACACATAACATAAATTGTGTGTTTTAATGTGCTCTACATTTTTGTGGGGTAAGTTTTTGTCTATCTCTTACGGCTTAGCAGTTATGCAGCATTCCGTAAAATTCATCCAGAATAAAGTAGTCTTGAGAGGCTATTCCCAGAAAACTCAAAATATACATTTTGTTTGTCGTGTAAATATCTTTAATATATAACATTTTAATCAAAATCATAAGAGCCATTTTTGGGATAATCAAGATGTTCGAAAAAAGTTTCTTGTAAAGGGTAGTTGGGGGTGAGGGAGCTTTCTTGAAAATCTTCGTGTCGCATCCTTGGAATATATCAAACTTAAATATCAAGTTTGGTATTTAACGGTCTTTTCGTTTTTGAGCTATGCTGCCTAAGGACACACACACACACACATACTCACAGATACACACAAGACATTTTTCTAAAAATGCTTTTTTTTATACAGGGGAACCTAAAACATGTATTTCCGGTGAAATGTCGCTATCGAATTTTTTGGTGCATTACAATACCTTCTCTATACACTATGTACATGGTAAGTGTAGAGAAAGTAAAAAAGACAAGAAGTATCCTGGCTGCCGAGCGATAGTCAAATGTTTAATAAGGAGACCGGCGCCTGTCTTTGAAATTCCTTACTGTTTCCATGACATTGCGAGAAACAAGTGAATGGTGACTGAAACGCATTTCACGGATGATTTGAGGAGGCAGAAGTTGTTAGTTTACGTTTTTCTGCCGCCACTGGTTGCAATACCAGGTGGGTGGTTACTGCCCCTCCCCCTGTCGCTAGCAGGTATTCGACTTCTCCTTTGTTGCTGTTGTTCGTGCTTCCAGAAGAACGCTTACCGTGAAAATAAGAATCCCACGTGTTTAACCCCCGTCGTAAAGCAGATGACAAATGGTGGTGAGAGATACAGAAAACACTAACGTCCCCGACACTAGGCCTCTAATTACCGCGTCACTGTCGTAGGGACAGCACTGGGGTGTCAATAAACACACCTTTATTTGGGTTAGGCTAGTCATCGAATTTACGGGAAATCACTGACATTTACATTATCTTGCTCTTAAAACATCTAAACCCTGTGCATTTCAAAAGGGATTCAGAACCTTATTATGGCCTTCTACTCATACAAGCCTGTCCAGAAAATGACAGACGATTTGCCATAACGAAAGTTATCAAAAGTAACATAACGAGAGGTCCAACTTTTGTCGATAAATTCAAGTTGCTCGCGAATTTATCAACAATGATTAACTATATGGACACGTTGAATAATTTTCCTAAAAGCCCATTTGTCTTGACGTATATTTGCACCAAAATTACGGCAACTTGATGTCCATATCATAAATCAAGGCCTTGTTGCTTATATAATTCGTTGAACAGGTTCCACACACTCTCTTTTTACTTTTTATACACGTACTATGTACATAGAGATATAGAGAAAATCATGTGAGTGTAATATATCAATTTTTTTAATATTAATTGTCCTTTCAATTAACATGTCTATTTCAGTGACAGACATTCCCCAAAACATTTTGGAACTTCCGACATTATGTACGGGAATATCACTGCACACTGATACTATTATTATGAGACGATCATTAGTTCAGAGACAAAACAAATGCACGCGGGTGTGATAAACTTAGAAAAACAATTGCACGTGGGTGTGATAAAAACGATTAAAATGCAGGGGTAATGATTTCCGATTGGTTGGAATTTTGCGCGCCATTGAACTGAATTGGTCATTTCCTACAATGCTACCTGTTATGGTCGAAATAGTCAACATAAAACTTTATTTACAAAGTTACAGTGCCTTTTTCTATTTCCCAATGTAATCTAGATATTTATTGTCACGTGGTACCTGTTTTTCAATGCCAATATTATACTTTTCTACTCACAAGAACTTATTCTTTTTTTTTTTTTTTTTTGAATGCCAAAATATTCAACCAATGGAATTTTATAGGCCCATAACGCAAGTATATGGTAATAATGCAATGAGGAAATGGCGCATCGTTTACAAATAATCAAGGTGTGCGATAAAGACCGGAGTGGAAGTTCATCAATCGTTATGCAAGAGTTGAAAGCAAATGTTAATAAAAGAATTAAAAAAATCTGATGTATTCCATTCACATGACTTTCTCTATACCTCTGCAATAAATTATTTTTAAAAAGCTTATGCTTCTATTTACTTCCTGCTAATCGAGAAAAAATTAGCAGAAATAGTCTTATTTCTTGCTTCCTTGTAAGTAGAAGCGAAATAAGGGAGTACCATAGGTTAAAGTGGTAGTCAAAAGCTGGTTGCTATGTCACTGAAGTTCCTTTATTTGTAAGGACACGAGTTCACAAACTCCTGTATGAGAAAAATATGTTTTTATAGCTTAAACCAAAAACAAACAATCAACTCCACGAAAAAAATGTATCCAACATAAATTGTGTGTTTTAATGTGCTCTTCATTTTTTGTGTGGTAAGTTTTTGTCTCTCTCTTACGGTTTAGCACTTATGCAAAATTCCGTAAAATTCATTCAGAATAAGGTAGTCTTCAGAGACTATTCCCAGAAAATTCAAAATATACCTTTTATTTGTCAGGTAAATATCTTTAATATACGATATTTTAATCAAAATCGTTAGAGCCATTTTTTAGAAATACAAAATTTTCAAAAAAAGTTCCATGTAGTTTGGGGTGGGGGGATTTTCCTCAAAATCTTCGTGTCGCATCCCTGGAAGATACTAAACTTAAATACCAAGTTTGGTATTTTACCGACTTTTCGTTTTTGAATTATCAAGTTCACAGACATACGGACACACGGACACATACACGGACCTTTTTCTGAAAATACTTTTTTTGGATACAGGGGACCCTAAAACATATATTTCCGGTGAAATCTCGGTATCTAATTTTTTGGTGGAGTGACACTATGTACATAGTATGTATCGAGAAAGTATAAAGGAAATAAGTAATTCATTAGAAAGGGAATACACTAGGTTAAACGGAGAGTCAAATAATTTAAAATGTGGTTGCTATGAGATTGAAATCCGCTTCTTTACGTGGCCAGTAGTGACAAGTTCCCGTATGATAGATGTTTTAAGTATTTTAAAACAGAAACAACGAATATCTCGAAAACATCTGACTGCACGAAAAAATGTATAGTGTGCTTTATCGAGATCTACAGTTTTGTGTAGTGTTTGTCTATCTCTTACGGTTTAGCAATTATGCAAAATTCAATACAAATGATCCAGAATAAAGAGGTTATTCCCAAAAAATACAAGATATTCATTTCGTTTGTTATAACACTATCTTAAACATAAGGTATTTTGATCAAAATTGTTAGAGCCATTTTTGAGAAAATTAAAAATTTCGAAAAATGTTTCCATGTAAAGGGTAGTTGGGGTTGGGGGGATTTTCTTGAAAATCTTCATGTCACATCCTTGGAAGATACCAAACTAAAATACCAAGTTTGGTATTTAACAGCCTTTTCGTTTTTGATCTATGCTTGTCCACAGACACACATACACACACCCACAAGGACACACACGCACACACGGACCTTTTTCCAAAAATGCTTTTTTTGGGCCAGGGTACCCAAAACATATATTTCCGGTGAAATCCCGGTATCGAACTTTTGGTTGTATTACAATACCTTCTCTATACACTATGTACAAACTATGTGTCGAGAAAGCAAAAATCGGCATTTTATTTTGGAAACCGTACATGACTTTTTGGATGGAAAAGATTTCCCAACCGATGAAGACCTCAAAGTGACAGTGACATCTTGGCTCAGATCTTTAGCGGTGGAAGAGTATAACATCTGCATTGAAAAACCGGTACCACGTGACAATAAATACCTTGATAGCAATGACGATTACGTTGAGAAACAGAGTAAAGTAATGTAACTTTGTAAAAACAGTTTTGTGTTTTCGTTATTATTTAGTTAACCCAAATCGTCTGTTTCTTTCCGGATGGCCCTCGTATAATGTTTTTTATTTGTTTTGAAAGTTATTTCTACCACGTGTGCAGATAACCCGCCATACGTTTAGGAGGTTGCAGAACTCCACGAGGTAAATCCACACATACGCCGGTCAGTGGCGTTGTAAGCGACAGGGATCTTCATTTTTCTGCTCTTGAATATCAGTATAAAGAGTGAAGGAATCGCGTTCATTGAGAGGCTTGTACTAGAGTTCGTGATGATACACAAGAACATTGTAAACACAGGGAGAAAGTTAACATGTTTTCCACTTCAGTTACAGAGCCTTTACTTTTAGTCGCCTTCTAGACCCACAAGTAACTAAAAGGTCTATTTCACCTATCAATAACTAGTTTTGAAATTGTGTAATATGCTGTTGTTATTTAACATTAAAGACTTGACCCACTGTAGGGTTAAATAAAAATTAAGGCGCCGCAAAAAAAGCATACATGAGACCACTTAGGGTTTCACTGGATTACTATTTATTACTGTTATTATTACCTACTCTAAGCATAAGCAGAGTAAAACAAAAATATAAAGACGTGTAACAATAAATGCCAACACGAATGGACTTACCATTTCTCCAAATTATTATTATTATTATTATTATTATTATAACTAGAAGAATTTTCCGGGTTGAGAAGCCGTGGTCTGCCGCTATTTTAGCCAACGAGTCAGTTGCGACCAAACCTTCACCGCCACGCCACTGAAGATGTTCTCCGCAGTCGTGAACGAAACGTCTAGACCTGACCACGGCTTCTCAGTCCGGAAAATTCTTCTAGTTATAATTTAGAATCTGGCCGTGAAAGCTTACGACTATTATATTATTATTGCTCACGGCACCATAGGCCATTGAATCCTATGCCACAACAAATGAAATTCCATTTGAGCAGGAAATTTCCCAGCGAACCTCGCTGTCATTGCGAATAAAATTACGGTCACTGAGGAAAATAGAGAAACTTGTCACTAAGGACATATCTAACCCTGGCAGAAGTTTTACAGCAACCTCCGGATGACTGATCCACGCCTTAAAGGGACACTGGGAGTGAAAGGTTTGACTAGAATCGATCAAAAATCAAAATTGCTCTATCATAGCAAATGGTTGCTGGAACCTTCAGGCGTCTATGAGAATCAAAGAACGTACAATACACCTGGGTGATTCACAAGGTAACGAATGTTTTGGCATGACTAAATAATACCGAAAGTTATCAACATAACACGTTATTTACCACGTTACAGTAACTTACTCTATTTCTCAACGTAATCAGTATTGCAATCAAGGTACAGGCAGGGTGATTTATTAAGAGCTGACACACTTCTTTCATTGTTTCCAAACGTGTTGTGCTTGCGACAACCTAAATTGTAGAGGAATTTTGGGAGATTATTTACCTCTATAGCAAATGTTGAAAATGTCCTCCATCCTGCATAAGGCACAACTCAATACGCATTACTGGCCACTCGTTGGAGGACTCTGTTGTCAATAGCTTGAATCTCCTTTGTGTTGTGCTTCAGATCGTCCAATGTCTCGGGACGTGTGGCGTAAACCCTGTTTTTTAAGTAACCTCATAGAAAGAAGTCCGGCGATGTCAAATCCGGAGATCTCGGTGGCCACAGGTTCCTGAAAATTATCCGGTCGTCAAAGAAACTTGCAATTAGGTTTATGTATTCGTATGATGTATCGCATCTTAATATGAAAACATCCTTGACTCAGCTCTACATCGTACTGCATTTTCACGTTGACTACAAGAACAAAATGTGGAAACAGCTGCCAACAATGCAATTAGGAATAAAACATGAATATCTGCGCTTCTAGTGATAAGGAATCGAAACTACAGAACATTCTGCTTAATTTGGTGCTAAAATTGTGTCATTGAATGAATTTCCAACGGAATAATTAAAGAAAGAAATGTGTCAGTTCTACATAAATCACTGTGTATTTATTGTCACGTGGTACCGGTGTTTCAATGTCTATGTTATGCTCTTCCACCGCTGAACATTGGAGCCAAGATGTTGAGAATTTGCGATATCTTTTCCATCTAAAAAGTCACGGTGACCAAAGTGAAACAGCTGTTTCTACTTTCACTACACATACTGTGTACATAGTGTATAGAGAAGGTATTGCACTCCACCCAAAAATTTGATACCGAGATTTCACATAAAATATGTTTTAGGGTCCCCTGCAATCAAAAAAAGCATTTTCAGGAAAAGGTTCATGTGTGTGTGTGTGTGTGTGTGTGTGTGTCCCTGTGTCGTGTGTCTGTGAACACGATAATTCAAAAACGAAAAGTCTGTAAAATACCAAACTTGATATTTAAGTTTAGTATCTTTCAGGGATGCGACACCCCAAACTACCCTTTACATGGAACTTTTTCCGAAAATGTTCACTTTCTCAAAAATGGCCCTAACTATTTTGATTAAAATATCGTATATTAAAGGCATTTATCTGAAAAATAAAATGTATATATTGAACTTTCTGAAGACTACTTTATGCTGGATGAATTTTACGGAATTTTGCATAACTGCTAAACCGTAATAGATGGACAAAACCACACAAAAATGTAAAGCACGTTAAAACACACAATTTATGTTATATACTTTTTTTTCGCGGAGTTGCTCGTTTTATAGATATTCCTTGTTTTTTGTGTCAGCTTTAAAAACTTATATTTTTCTCATACAGGAATTCGTCAACTCTTGTCCATACAAACAAAAGAACTTCAGTCACATAGCAACCAACATTTGAGTATCATTTTAACCTATGGTACTCCCTTATTTCGCTTCTACTTAAAAGGAAGCAAGTAATAAGACTATTTCTGCTAATTTTTTTCTCGTTTAGCATGAAATAAATAGAAGCATTAGCTTTATAACAATAATTTGTTGCAGAGATGTAGAGAAAGTCATGTGAATGTAACACATCAGATATTTTTTTTCTTTTTGCATTTATAGTTCTCGTTGTTTAGCTGTTTTTTTCAGTTCTTAACCTTTGTTTCTCTCTCTCTCCTTGGTGTCTATAAAAACGTCAGTCTGGGCGAGACAAAAGAATGCGTCCGCCTTCCGAATTTCTCAACGAGATTCTCACATTCCAAGCGAGAAATAGAACGATGGCTATGTTTTTGTTAACAAATGGTCTCGTGGAGGTCCATTAGGCGCGCGGCAAGTTTTTTGACGCCTCGGTTCGGAAATTGGGTCTGGTATCGTGGGCGGGCATCTCTATTTACTTGTTTCTTGGAAACGTAGCGATTGGGCACGGTGCTATAAGTTGGAGATTTGGAGTGGTCAACAGACCTCCCCTTCTTCCGTTCCACCTCCTGTGGGGTCGTCGAGTCACCTTATTAATGCTTTGGACATCTCTGATTTACTCGCACCACAATCTGCTTGCCCAGGGGCACAATACCCTATCGTCCGCGACGGTAGCATACAACCTTTTAATTACTTCACCGCCTCTTATGTCTTAATTTCACCAAAAAGATTCTTATGAAAATAACGCCTTTTGACGCTCTGATAAGACACACCGTTTTACTTTCACTATAACATTGTACATAGTAAGCAGAGAAAATATTGCATTTGATACCGAGATTCAATCGAAGTGCATGTTTTGAAAATACCTGAAAGACAAAATAGCTATTTATGATACAAGTGGAAAAATCTCATGTGCTCCATTCATATGACTTTCTCTACATCTCTGCAACAAATTATTGTTAAAAAGCTTATGCTTCTATTTACTTCATGCTAATCGAGGAAAAAATTAGCAGAAATAGTCTTATTACTTGCTTCCTTGTAAGTAAGTAGAATCGAAATATGGGAGTACCATAGGATAAAGTGATAGTCAAAAGCTGCTATGTGACTGAAGTTCCTTTGTATGGACAAAAGTTGACAAATTCCTGTATGAGAAAAGTTTTTTAAAGCTGAAATAATAACAAGGAATATCTCTAAAACGGCGAACTCCACGAAAAAAATGTATATGACATAAATTATGTTTTTCATCGTGATCTACGTCTTTTGTGTAATCAATTTTGTCTATCTCTTAAGGTTTAGCAGATATGCAAAATTCCGTAAAATTCATCCAGAATAAAGTAGTCTTCAGAGACTATTCCCAGAAAATTCAGGATATTCATTTTATTTGTCAGTTAGATATATATAATATACGATATTTTAATCAAAATCGTTAGCGCCATTTCCATGCAAAGAGTAATTGGGGGTGGGGGGATTTTCTAGAAAATCTTCCTGTCGCATCCTTGGAAGATAGTAAACTTAAATAACAAGTTTGGTATTTAACGTAGTTCTCGTTTTTGAGTTATGCTGTCCACAGGCTCACAAAATGACACACATGCTCACGCACACACACGGACCTTTTTCCAAAAAAAGCTTACTTTGGATTCAGGGGCACCCGTAACATGTATTTCCGGTAAAATCTCTGTATGAATTTTTGGGTGGAATGCAATACCTTCACTATATACTATGTACATAGTACGTGTAGAGAAAATAAAAGTTGTGTTTGTTCGTTTCCGAGTGTCTCTGAACACCACAACTGAAAAACGAAAAATCGGTAAGATACAAAACTTGGTATTTAAGTTTAGTATCTTTCAAGGACACAACACGAAGATTTTAAGGAAAGTCACCCACATCAAACTGTCCTTTACATGGAGTAAATTAGAACATTTTGATTTTCTCAAAAATAGCTTCACTGAGTTTGATTATTACACCGTATATTAAAGATATTCACACGGAAAATAAAAATGATTTTTTGAATGTTCTGGAAATAACCTCTGAACTCTCATCATTCTATATACATCTTTCTGAACCTAGCATTTCTGGTAAACTTTAACAGATAAACAAAATGTTACTCTAAAAAAAATGTAGGTCTCGTTAAAGTACACAATTTACGTCATATACATTTTTTTCGTAGAATTGACCATTTCTGAGATATTCCTTGTTAGTTGGTTCTGTCATGTCCTGGCCATGCAACAAGATGAATTTCAACCTGATGGCAACCAGGTTTTAAAAGATTTGACTATCGTTTTAACCTAGTGTATTCCCTTCTTCTTACAAGGAAGTAAGTAATTAGACTATTTCTGCTAAAGTTTATCTCGATTAGCATTAAGGAGAGAGAAGATATTTGTTATAGAGGTTAGGATAAGTCAAGTGAATGGAACGCATCAGCTTTTTAGCTTGGAAAAGCTCTTTGTTTAGCTAATATTTATCCACAAATCAGAAAAGTTATTCTTAGATGTTGAAGTAGCGTAGATGCAGAAAATTCCTTACGAGATGTGGAGCAAATTGGGGAAAGAGATTAAGCTCGCTTCAAGAACCTTGTTCGGATAGCCAGGTAGTAATTACTGCACGCATTCGCGCAGAAGTAATGGTAAATGGGATAGTCCGAAATCTCAGCGCTGGTAATCGGATGAACGAAACCAGCTACGCCTGGCTAACGAAATGCTACAGTTAGATGCTGATAACCAGAGCTAGCAAGTCCGTACCAATTTTCCTTATGCAGAGTAAGAGAGGCAATAACATCTGGCGCTAAAGGTCAGCGTAGAGTGCAACCCATTACTGCAAAACAGCTATCACTGCATAACACAGAACCACGTCGGTAGCAAAATTGTTTTACAACCATAGATTTAGATTAGATTAGAAAGCATTCTGTAGGTTCGTTTAGGCCAGCAAGCCACTGAACATAGAACCTGTCAAGGCATTTACAAGTATACATATTGGTTTAATTGTTTTTTCACACAAGCCGTGTGTAGGACAGGAGTTGGATAGGTAGAGTCAGACTGAAAAATGCAATGCCATAGCCGGGATTTGAACCACGGATCTCCCGAACTCTAGCCGGTTGCTCTGCCATTAAGCTACCATGGCCACATGCCAGCATAGCATTGAATTTCTCAACTGACTCGCATGTTTCCCGGTAAACCACAAGGTGATCTCAAATTATTTTGAGATGACAACCTCAATGGTGACTTACAATGTTGTAAGTACCTAAGTCCTAGCATCCATAGTATAGCCAACTATTATGGTCAATTAGTGTTGGTTTCATTGTTTTTTCAAACAAGCCGTGTGTAGAGTCAGACTGAAAAATGCAATGCCATAGCCGGGATTTGAACCACGGATCTCCCGAACTCTAGCCGGTTGCTCTGCCATTAAGCTACCATGGCCACATGCCAGCATAGCATTGAATCCTTGAACTGACTCGCATGTTTCCCGGTAAACCACAAGGTGATCTCAAATTATTTTGAGATGACAACCTCAATGGTGACTTACAATGTTGTAAGTACCTAAGTCCTAGCATCCATAGTATAGCCAACTATTATGGTCAATTAGTGTTGGTTTCATTGTTTTTTCAAACAAGCCGTGTGTAGAGTCAGACTGAATAGAATGTTTATAAACTACGGGGGGGGGGGGACATGTATAAAGCTCTATTGTTAATTCACGGTTTACACGCCCGCCTGGCTAGTGTAGTGGTAGCGTTTCTGCCTCACATTTAAAGGGTCGTGTGTTCGAATCTCTCTTAGGGTGAATTACCCGGATAAGGTTTTTCTTGGGGTTTTTCCTTATCCTGAGAAGACGAATATCGAGTAACTTTAAGCTCCGTGGACCCAGAGATCATTTGCTTTTGAGGCCTGTACTTAAGTGCTCCATAAAAGCATATGTACTTCCTTATTTGGATGCACATATAAACAAAGAGTATCAAAAATAAAATAAATATAATTTGATTAAGTAACACTGGTATAATATTAGTTTTCTAATTATTGACATAACAGTTACTACTAGTAATTACATAAAACTAAAATATGATTGCTCTGCTCTCCTAATGCATAAATGTCAACAAATTACAATACATAATTACAAATATGTTATGGAATTCACAATGCAAAAATGCACACTTTTACAATTATGTACTAGAGTGTAAAATATCAAAGGATCAGGCTTTACAGACCTTGTGTCATTGCTAAATACTAAAGAATCTGGTGTGATACCGAGATTTCACTGGAAATACATGTTTTGGTCCCCCTGAATCCTTTGGGAAAAGGTTCGTGTGTGTGTCTGTGTGTTTGTGACCAGCATAGCTCAAAAACGAAAAGACCGTTAAATACCAATTTTCAACATAATCACCGAAAAGTTTGAGACATTTATCGTACCTGAGCACAAACTTTGCAATAGCCACTTTAAAAAATGTTGCCGCCAATGATTTCAAATGAGCATTGACTTTGTTTTGAAGATATTCGTTGGCTTGAAAGTGCTGCCCTCCTAGCCACGTCCTCAGTTCAGGGAAAAGATGAAAGTCTGGATTGTACGGCGGATGATCGAAAATGTCCCATTGAAATTGTTCAAGGAGCCGATGGGTTGTACCAGCAGTGTGTGGACCAGCGTTGTCATGAATCACCACAATTCCTCAAGTCAGCATTCCTCTTCGTTTGTTTTGAATGGCTCTCCGCAAACGTCGTAAAGTACGAAGATCTTCAAAACAACGTCAATACTCATTTGAAATCATTGGCGGCAACATTTTTTGAAGCGGGTATTGCAAAACTTGTGCACAGGTACGATAAATGCCTCAGTCTTTTCGGTGATTATGTTGAAAAGTAACCATAAGTTTGCAAAACTTTTAGTGATAACATATTTTTTTTTATGAACTATCTTTTATTTATAGCCTATTGGAGGTTGAAAAAAACGGCCCTCGTAGAAAGGCAGATTTTTACTTTCTCTATACGTACTATGTAGTTAGTGTATAGAGGTGTTGTATTGCACCCAAAAATTCGATTCCGAGATTTCACCGGAAATATAAGTTTTGGGTCCCCCTGAATCCAAAAAAGCATTTTTAGAAACATGTCCGTGTGTGTCTGTCAAAAACGAAAAGACTGTTAAATACCAAGTTTGGTATTTCAGTTTGGTATCTTCCAAGGATGCGACACGAAGATTTTGAAGAAAATCCTCCCTTCCCCCAACTACCCTTTACATGGAAAAAAATCGAAAATTTGGGTTTTCTTAAAATTTGCTCTAACGATTTTGATTAAACTCTCTTATATTTAAGATATTTATTTGCGAAATTAAATGTATAGCTTGAATTTTCTGGGAATAGCTTCTGAAGACTGCTTTATACTGGATGAATTTTACGGAATTTTGTATAACTGTTAAACCGTAAGAGATGCAAATAAACTTTACACACACAAATGTAGATCACGATAAAACGCACAATTTATGTCATATACATTTTTTTCGTGGAGTTGATCGGTTTTAGATATTCTTTGATTAGTTTCAGTTTTTGGTTTCAGCTCTAAAAAACTTATATTTTTCTCATACAGGAATTTGTCACACAAAGGAACTGCAGTCACATAGCAACCAGCTTTTGACTGTCACTTTAACCTATGATACTCCCTTATTTCGTTTCAACTTACAAGGAAGTAAGTAATAAGACTATTTCTGCTAATTTTGTCTCGATTAGCATGAAGTACAAAGAAGCTTTTCAGCAATAATTTGTTGCAGAGATGTAGAGAAAGTCATGTGAATGGAACACATCAGATTTTTTTCTATCAGCATCTTATAATATACAGTCATTCTTATTTCCTTAAGATGGGAGGTGTTGGTACAATTTCGTAAGATTTTGGTCTGAGATGAGAAGTATTTGCTTACAGTGAAATATAGACTGTAGTTTATGGAGAGTTAACGAGGGGTACGCGGGCCAGTTGTGATAAATGAGCGGCTGAAGAAAGGAACACGGGCCGACATGGGGGGTGACCACCCGGATGGGTCCCCTCGTTAGTTGCCTGGTCTTCCCGAAACAAGATAAAGGGCCTGTTAAATAATGCACGGGGCGATTGTTGCTTCTTTCTCACTCCACACTTAGCTCGCAGTCTCACCTGAGAGCCAGGCGCCTGATGCGGACTTAATTTCCATTGTGTCACAGCCACAGATACTAGGAGATGGGTCTGGGCGGCGCTCGCTTTCTGACCCCAACGTTGCGGATCAAACCCGGCACATCTGCGAAATTTGGCAAGCATAGAGACTGCAGAAAGTGTTAAATTGTACATTTGATGTAATGGTTTATCTCTTTGCGCCTTCCGATTTGTGAGAGCCAAGAAATCTAGGCGCAGATGTCAATATTTCACCGGAAAAATATATTTTTACGTCCCTTGATTCCATAAAAAGCATATCAATAAATGGTCCGTGTGTGTGTGTGTGTGTGTCCATGTGTCTGTAAACACAATAACTCAAAAACGAAGGGTCGGTAAAATACCAAACTTGGTTTTTAAGTTTGATTTAAGATATTTGCTTGACAAATGAAATTTATATTCTGAATTTTCTGGGTCTGCTACTGAAGTCTTCTTATTCTAGAAGAATTTTAAGGAATTTTGCATAACTGCTAAACTATAAGATATGGACAAAACCTTACCACACAACAAATGTAGGACACGTTAAAACACACAATTTACGTTATATGTACATTTTTACTTTCTCTATACGTACTATGTACATAGTGTATAGAAAAGGTATTCCATTGTATCCAAAAATTCGATACTGAGATTCCACCAGAAATACATGTTTTGAGACCACCTGAATCCAAAAAAAGCATTTTTAGAAAAATGTCCGTGTGTGTCTGTGTATGTGTATGTCTATGTGCCTGTGGGCAGTATAGCTCAAAAACGAAAAGACCGTTAAATACTAAACTTGGTATTTAAGTTTGGTATCCTCCAAGGATGCGACACGCAGATTTTCAAGAAAATCCCCCCACCCTCATCTACCCTTCACATGGAAAATTTTTCGAAAATTTTGATTTTCTAAAAAATTACTCTAACGATTATGATTAAAATATCATATATTAAAGATATTTACTTGACAAATAATATGTATATGTTGAATTTTCTGGGAATAACCTCTGAAGACTACTTTATTCCGGATGAATTTTTCGGAATTTTGTGTAACTGGTAAACAGTAAGAGATAGACAAAAACTTACCTCACAAAAAATGTTGAGCACATTAAAACACACAATTTATGTTATATACTTTTTTCGTGGAGTTGCTCGTTTTATAGATATTCCTTGTTTTTGGTGTCAGCCTTAAAAAAACATACTTTTCTCAACCAGGGACTTCAGTCACAGAGCAACTAGCTTTTGACTATCCCTTTAACCTATGGCACTCCCTTATTTCGCTTCTACTCACAAGAAAGCAAGTAATAAGACTATTTCTGATGAAGTTTTTCTCGATTAGCATGAAGTAAATAGAAGCTAGGGTGTTTTAACAATAATTTGTTACAGAGAGGTAGAGAAAGTCATGTGAATGGAACACATCAGACTTTTATAGTGTTTAACGCCCACTTTTGCTACAAATGGCACCACAGGCGATGACACTGATGCATGGAATGAAGATGGAACACCGGTGGAATGTGATGGCGGGGGAAACCGGAGAACCAGGAGTAAACCCGCCCCTGCGCGAACCTGTCCACCACAAATGCAACATGCCATCGCTTGGGTTAGAACCAAGGTGAGAGGCGAGTTGTCTAACCTCTCTCTTCCCCTCTGAATTATGCCATTCCGTTTAAAGTCAAGAACCTGTTTTAGAATTCTATCTTGAGGCATTGTGTGTACGTGCTCATAACACCTGTTCCTGTTTCATTTTTTGTGCCACGAATCAATTTATAATTCATTTCTAATGTCTTCATTTCTGAAGCGCTCTTCTCTAGTATACCCTCATTTCTCTATCCTGAATTCTGCTTGAACCCTTTACCTGCGGAACCCATTTTTACTTTCTCAATACGTACTATGTACATAGTGAATAGAGAAGGTACTGCACCCCACCCAAAAAGTCAATACCGAGATTTCACCGGAAATGTATGTTTTAGGGTCCCCTAAAAGCATTTTCAAAAAAGTTCCGTGTGTGTGTCCGTGTGTCTATGAACACGATAACTCAAAAACGAAAAGTCGGTAAAATACCAAACTTGGTATTTAAGTTTAGTATCTTCCAGGGATGCGACACGACATTTTTGAGAAAAATTCCTCCACCCTATACTACCCTTTACATGGAACTTTTTTCGAAAATTTAATTTTCTTTAAAATGGCTCTAACGATTTTGATTAAAATATGGTATATTAAAGATGTTTACATCCCAAATAAAATTAATATATTCAGTTTTCTGGGTATAGCCTCTAAAGACCTCTTTATTCTGTATGATTTTTATTAAATTTTGCATAACTGGTAAACCGTAAGAGATAGACAAAAACTTACTCAACAAAAAATGTAGATCATGACAAAATATATTATTTATGGCATATACATGTTTTACGTGGAGTTGATCGTTTTTGAGATATTTCTTGTTTTTTGTTTCAGCTTTAAGAAACTTGTACTTTTCTCATACGGGAATATGTCAACTCCTGTCCGTGCAAACAAAGGAACTTCAGTCACCTAGTAACCAGCTTTTCACTATCAATTTAACCTATGGTACTCCCTTATTTCGCTTCTACTTATTAGGAAGCAAGTAATTAAACTTTCTGCTCATTTTTCTCGATGAGCATGAAGTAAATAGAAGCATAAGCTTTTTAGCAATAATTAGTTGCAGAGATGTAGAGAAAGTAATGTGAATGGAACACATCGGATTTTTATCTACCCGTCTAAAAAAAGTCTCATGTGTTCCATTAACATGACTTTGTTACAAATTATTGTTAATAAGCTTATTCATTCCAAAACATTACCAGAAACGGTCTTATTACTTGCTTCCCTATAAGTAGAAGGGTAATAAGAGAGTACACTAGACTAAACCGACAGTCAAATGTTTTAAATTGTGGTTGCCATGGGATTGAAATCCGTTTCTTTGCGTGGCCAAGAGTTAAGTTTCCGTATGAGAAAAGTTTTAAGTATTTTAAAATTGAAACCAATAACAAGGAATATCTTGAACACGGTCAATCCAACGAAAAAATGTATACAACAGAAATTGTATGTTTTAAGGTGATCTACATGTTTTATGTAGTAAGTTTCTCTCTATCTCTCACGGCTATTCGTAGAAAACCGTTTCCGAGATATCCCGTGTTATAGGTTTCAATTTTAAATTGCCTACTTAAATATTTTCCGAACGGGCGTCATCTTTAGTCTCAGTTCGCTTTTGTTTTACTCCTGACCTTCAAAAAGAATAGTATTGCGGCAGTTTTTAAAAGATTTGGTAAGTGATTTAGCCGAGTGTATGCTCTTAATTCCCTTCCCCGCATAAAGATGCAGTATCTCTATTAGCAGATAAAACAATAAGCCTTTGTAATAATAGTATTTTTTGTGTCTGTCTCACATTCAACAGGTCGCAAGTTCGAACCTCGCTTAGGGTGAGTTCCCGGATAAGGTTTTTTTCTTAACCTGAGAAGACGAATGTCAAGTAACTTTAATAAGCATATTCCTCTATCCACTTTATGATAATCGAAATAAACATTAGGAGAAATCTTCTTAATTACTTGATTTGCTTCCTTGTAACTAGAGGAAAATAAGGGAATACACTAGGCTAAACCAAATGTCAACTCTCTTAAAAGCTGGTTGCCATGTAGTTATAATCCGTTTCTCTGCAGGACCAGGAGTTTACAACTTTCCTTGTGACAAAAGTAACTTTTTGAAATTGAAATAAATAACCAGGAATATCTCAAAACGGTCAATTTCACGATAAAAACGTATTAGACATAAATTGTGTGTTTTAACGTGCTCTACATTTTTATGTGGTAAGTTTTTGTCCATCTCTTACGGTTTAGCAGTTATGCACAATTCCGTAAAATTCATCCAGAATAAAGTACTCTTCAGAGGCTATTCCCAGAAAAGTCAAGATATACATTTTATTTGTCAGGTAAATATATTTAATATACAATATTTTAATCCAAATCGTTAGAGACATTTTTGAGAAAATAAAAATTTTCGAAAAAAGTTCCATGTAAGGAGTAGTTGGTGGAGGGGAGATTTTCTTGAAAATCTTCGTGGAAGACAAGAAACTTAAATACCAAGTTTGGTATTTAACGGTATTTTCAATTTTGGGCTATGCTATCCACCGACGAACACACACGCGCAAGCGCGAATACACACGCACACACGCACATACAAGGACCTTTTTCTAAAAATACTTTTTTTTTTATTCAGGGGGACTCAAATAATTTATTTCCGATGAAATCTCTGTATCGAATACACTGTATACATAGTACGTGTAGAGAAAGTAAAGATAGGTTTTTTTTATAGATTAAGTAGAGAAATTCGTGTGAATAAAGCTTACATTACTTTTGAAGTCGATAATGATATGAGGCAGTCTAGGAGAAACTGTGTCGTGCGATGGAAGAAGCCCTATCCGTGTGACTGCCCGGCCGGCTTTGTGTGGACAAAAGAGGGCCCAGTGCCACCCTACAGAGGAATCGATCCGAGCACATTCTAATTTCCCGCTAATAAATTCATGGAGGGCTGCTTGCCATATAACGGGCAGAAGCGGCACAAGGCTGACTGCATCAAGTTCACACAGGATGGTGAACCGGCACATTTCAGGCGTCCTCACTTCCCTGCTGCACCATTATTTTCTCTTCGTCTTACTTTATCATTCATTTCTATTCTACTATCATTTTACTTTTTCTACTACTTATAGTGTTATGATTTTTCGATCTCCTTTGGATTACTAGTTCAAAATTATTCAGAATTCTTTCAGTATGGCCTACCGAAGTTATGGCCTTAAAACTGAAGACATACATTTTATTTATCAAAACTCTTAGATCGAGAAGGATGATTCAAACTGTTTCGCCTGTGGCCCACGTTCGGAAGGTGGCGGGTTCAATCCTTGTAGCCAATCTACTTAACCCACGAGGTTTTTTTCGGGGGTTTCCCCAGGTCACCAAGCGAATGCGTGTAGGTTTCTTTCATCCCCCGAATTTCCTGTCCGTCCATATCGTTTCTATTGCCAATTCATTCATCCTTAATCCTGGTAAAGTTTTTCAGTATTAAAAGTATCAGCAATGGTACTCGGTGAGCGAAAGAGGATGCTCGTTTTGACGCTCCCCGTTCCCGAGGTCCGTTGTTGCGGGCTTGAGAACGTTTGTGGGGCGGGGTCCCCGGTCTAGCTATCTATCGTGCCAAAGCTCCTAGTTCCGGCCACCCGGTGTCTCTTCTCACCGTATCCCTCTCTTCCTCATGGGTATAAAACCCGCGTTGGTGCGATGCCTAAACACCTCCGTCCGTGTTCTAATACTGAAGCCATTTTTGACAACATTCAAAATTTCGAAAGACTTTAGATTGGGGAGGAAGGATTTTCCTGTAACATTTTGGATGATATTGAAGTTATATACCCCATTTGGTATTTATCGGACATTTTGCTATTGCTTTAAGTCTAAAACATGTGCTTCCGGTGAAATATCAATGACATTTTTGGGTGAAAGTAGGAGAAAATCAGACTGAAGAACAAGGAAGGAGCCCACAGGGGCTCGCTGTCTCCCTGGTGTTCAGACCGGTAGCTGAAGATGCCCCACATTGTGATGATATGCTACATTAAATAACTCTTCCATTTACATAACCCTATCTACCTGTTCCATAAACAAACTGTCCTTACAAAAGATTTTGAACTGCCTCCGTGGTCGAGTGGTCAGCGAACTGACTTCTCTCCCAGAGGTCCCGGGTTCGATTCCCGGCTATCCCCCACACAATCTGGAAGTCTGTATGTGAGAGTGAATGTGCGTGTGTTTAGTAATAAAAATCTGATGTGTTCCATTCACATGACTTTCTCTACATCTCTGCAGCAAATGTTTGTTAAAAAGCTTATGCTACTAATTACTTCCTACTAATCGGGAAAAAAGTAGCAGTAAAAGCGTTGTTACGTGTTCCTTGTAAGTAGAAGCGAAATAAGCGAGTACCACAGTCAAAAGCTGGTTTCTATGTGACTGAAGTTCCTTTGTTTGTATGGATAGGAGTTGACTAATTCCTGTATGAGAAAAGTATGTTTTTCATAGCTGAAACCAAAAACAAGGAATATCTCAAAAACGATCAACTCCACGAAAAAAAATGTATACAACATAAATTGGTGTTTTAAACTGCGCTACATTTTTTGTGTGGTACGCTTTTGTTTATCTTTTACGGCTTAGCAGTTATGCAAAATTCCGTAAAATTGATCCAGAATAAAGTAGTCCTCAGATGCTATTCCCAGAAAATTCAAGATATTCATTTTATTTGTTACTAAATTTCCTTAATATGTGATATTTTCATCAAAACCATTAGTCAGTTTTGAGAATATCAAAATTTTCGAAAAAAGTTCCATAAAAAGGGTAGTTGTGGGTGAACAGATTTTCTTGAAAATCTCCGTTTCGAATCCTTGGAAGATACCAAACTTAAACATCAAGTTTGGTATTTAATGGTCTTTCGTGTGTCTGCCAGTGTGTGTGTCTGTCTGCCAGTGTGTGTGTCTGCCAGTGTGTGTGTCTGCCAGTGTGTGTGTGTGTGTCTGCCAGTGTGTGTCTGTCTGCCAGTGTGTGTGTCTGTCTGACAGTGTGTGTGTGTCTGACAGTATGTGTGTGTCTGTCTGCCAGTGTGTGTGTGTCTGCCAATGTGTATGTCTGTCTGCCAGTGTGTGTGTCTGTCTGCCAGTGTGTGTCTGTCTGCCAGTGTGTGTCTGTCTGCCTGTGTGTGCGTCTGTCTGCCTGTGTGTGCGTCTGTCAGCCAGTGTGTGTGTGTCTGTAATCCAGTGTGTGTGTGTCTGTCTGCAGTGTGTGTGTGTCTGTCTGCCAGTGTGTGTATCTGTCTGCCAGTGTGTGTGTCTGTCTGCCCGTGTGTCTGTCTGTCAGTCAGTGTGCCTGTCTGCCAGTGTGTGTGTCTGTCTGCCAGTGTGTCTGTCTGTCTACCAGTGTGTCTGTCTGCCAGTGTGTATCTGTCTGCCAGTGTGTGTGTCTGTCTGCTAGTGTGTGTCTGTCTGCTAGTGTGTGTCTGTCTGCCAGTGTGTGTATCTGTCTGCTAGTGTGTATGTCTGTCTGCCAGTGTGTGTGTCTGTCTGCCAGTGTGTGTATCTGTCTGCTAGTGTGTTTCTGTCTGCCAGTGTGTGTGTCTGTCTGCTAGTGTGTGTCTGTCTGCTAGTGTGTGTCTGTCTGCCAGTGTGTGTATCTGTCTGCTAGTGTGTATGTCTGTCTGCCAGTGTGTGTTTCTGTCTGCCAGTGTGTGTGTCTGTCTGCTAGTGTGTGTGTCTGTCTGCTAGTGTGTGTCTGTCTGCTAGTGTGTGTCTGTCTGCCAGTGTGTGTATCTGTCTGCTAGTGTGTATGTCTGTCTGCCAGTGTGTGTGTCTGTCTGCCAGTGTGTGTATCTGTCTGCTAGTGTGTTTCTGTCTGCCAGTGTGTGTGTCTGTCTGCCAGTGTGTGTGTCTGTCTGCCTGTGTGTGCGTCTGTCTGCCTGTGTGTCTGTCTGCCTGTGTGTCTGTCTGCCTGTGTGTGCGTCTGTCTGCCTGTGTGTGCGTCTGTCTGCCAGTGTGTGTGTGTCTGTCTGCCAGTGTGTGTGTCTGTCTGCCAGTGTGTGTGTCTGTATGTCCGTGTGTCTGTCTGTCAGTCAGTGTGCCTGTCTGCCAGTGTGTGTGTCTGTCTGCCAGTGTGTGTGTCTGTCTGCCAGTGTGTCTGTCTGTCTGCCAGTGTGTCTGTCTGCCAGTGTGTCTGCCTGCCAGTGTATATCTGTCTGCCAGTGTGTGTGACTGTCTGCTAGTGTGTGTCTGTCTGCCAGTGTGTGTATCTGTCTGCTAGTGTGTATGTCTGTCTGCCAGTGTGTCTGTCTGCCAGTGTGTGTTTCTGTCTGCTAGTGTGTGTGTCTGTCTGCCAGTGTGTGTCTGTCTGCCAGTGTGTGTGTCTGTCTGCCAGTGTGTCTGTCTGTCTGCCGGTGTGTCTGTCTACCAGTGTGTCTGTCTGTCCGCCAGTGTATCTGTCTGTCTGCCAGTGTATCTGTCTGTCAGTGTGTGTGTCTGTCTGCTAGTGTGTGTGTCTGTCTGCCAGTGTATCTGTCTGTCTGCCAGTGTGTCTGTCTGCCAGTGTGTGTTTCTGTCTGCTAGTGTGTGTGTCTGTCTGCCAGTGTGTGTCTGTCTGCCAGTGTGTGTGTCTGTCTGCCAGTGTATCTGTCTGTCTGCCGGTGTGTCTGTCTACCAGTGTGTGTGTCTGTCTGCCGGTGTGTCTGTCTACCAGTGTATCTGTCTGTCTGCCGGTGTGTCTGTCTGCCAGTGTGTGTGTCTGTCTGCCAGTGTGTCTGTCTGTCTGTCTGCCGGTGTGTCTGTCTACCAGTGTGTCTGTCTGTCTGCCAGTGTATCTGTCTGTCTACCAGTGTATCTGTCTGTCTACCAGTGTGTCTGTCTGTCTGCCAGTGTATCTGTCTGTCAGCCGGTGTGTCTGTTTGCCAGTGTGTGTGTCTGTCTGCCCGTGTGCCTGTCTGTCTGCCAGTGTGTCTGTTCTGTTTGCCAGTGTGTGATTTTGCAGTGTTTTTCTGTCTGCCTGTCTGTCTGCCAGTGTGTCTGTGTGTGGTTGTGGCTAGTAAAACTCAAAAACGAAAAGTCTGTTAAACGCTAAGCTGATATTTAAGTTCAGTATTTTGCAAGGATGCGACAAAAAAAAATTTCAAAAAAAAAAAAAACACTCAAACTACCTTTTACATGAAAAAAAAATCTCAACAATTTTTGTTTTCTCAAAAATGGCTCTAACGATTTTGTTTAAAATGTTTCATATCTAAGATATTTATATGATAATTAAAATGTATATTTTTAATTTTCTGAGAATAGCCTCTAAAAGACTTTCTGACTTGTGCATAGCTGCTAAACACACGTTTTGTGCCATATCCAATGTTCTTGTTGGAGTTGACCGTTTTAGAGATATTGCTTGTTATTGGTTTCAGCTTTGAAAAACTTTATTTTTTCTCATACGAAATTTGTCAATTCTTGTCCATACAAACAAAGGAACTTCAGTTACATAGCACCCAGCTTTTGACTATCATTTTAACCTATGGCACTCCCTTATGTCGCTTCTACTTACAAGGAAGCAGGTAATAAGACTATTTCTGCTAATTTTTTCTCCATTAGCATGGAACAAATAGAAGCATAAGTGAATAATTTGTTGCAGAGATGTAGAGAAAGTCATGTGAATGGAACGCAACAGATTTTTTATATATATATAATCCACGCGAGTTTTTTTAAATGTAATTAAAAATAAAGAAAATATACAATAGCGAGGTAAAAAGGCTGAAAAAAGGCAGTTAGCTCCAAAATAGGCAACGGGAGCTAAAGTAAGCAAAAAAGGCGAACTAAACATTGCGCCAATCGTCCCGAAAGGTGTTTATCGCTAATAGATCTTTGCCTAACATCCGGGCTCTATTGATAAGTGTAGTCTTATTCATGAGCCATTGAAAGCAAGGAAATACAAGAAGTTTGTCGACCGATGCGCCAAACACCTGGTGTTTTGAGAGCGTGCCGCTATTTGTGACACTAGAGCTATCAATTACCTGAAACACGAGAAAGTAACTAAACAATAATGAAAGTTATCAACACAAAACTTTCTTACAGTACGTTACTCTATTTGTCAACGTGATCGCTATTATTATCAACATATTTACTGTCACGTGTTTCAAGTGTATTCTATCCTCTTCCACTTCTGAAGATCTGAGCCAACACCGATTGCAAGCCTTTACCACCCAAAACAATCGGTGACCAAAAGTGAAATAACGGTTTTTACTTTCTCTACACGTACTATGTAGAGAAGGTATTGCATTGTACCCAAAAATTCCATACCGAGATTTCACCCTAAATACATGTCTTGGAAATTAAATAGATAGCGTGTTATTTATGGACGCTCTTTAGCTACTATGGTTCTCAGCGTCCCATTCTAAATTGGGCGTGAAAGACCGGTTAATTTTAATTTTACTCAGAGGCCTCTCTTTCAGGCTCGAGGTTCTTTTACGTGCAGAAGATCTACGACACGGGACCAACAGCATTACTTTACACCCGAAAAAAGCCATGGTCCTCCGCCGGGTTTGAACCCGCGACCTTGGGCATATGAAGTTAGCATGGTAACCATTACACCACGGAGGAGGACTACATGTCTTTAGTCCCCCTGAATCCAATGAAAACATTTTTGGAAAAAGTTCCGTGTGTGCGTAGGTCCTTGCTATTTAAGTTTGGAATCAGTTTGCGACACGAAGGTTTTCAAGAAAATCCCCCCACCCTAACTACCGTTTACATGGAACTTTTTTCGTGGAGTTGATCGTTTTTGAGATATTCCTTGTTATTGGTTTGTTTTAAAAACTTATAGTTTTCTCATACAGAAATTTGTCAACTCCTGTCCATACAAACAAAGGAATTTCAGTCACACAACCTCCAGCTTCTGACTACCACTTTAACCTATGGTACTCCCTTATATAGTTTGTACTTACAAGGAAGCAAGTAAAAAGGTTTTTTTCTTGATTATCGTGAAGTAAATAGAATCATAAGCTTTTTAACAATAATTTGTTGCAGAGATGTAGAGAAAGTCATGTGAACGGGGCACATCAGATTTTTCTGACTTCTTTCATCATCGTTTGCTTTCAGTTCCTTCATAACAATTGATGAACTTCCACGCCGGTCTTTATCGCACACTGGTTCTTCTTTGATCACTCGTGAAGTATGCGCCATTTCCTCACTGAAGATTCGATCATTGCATTATACAATACACTTGCGTTATTTGCCTATAAAATTTGACTGGTCGAACATTTTGAGAATTGATAAAAAAATGAATAAGCTCATTAGCGGTAGAAAAATATAACATGAGCATTAAAAAGTGGTATCAGTGACAATAGCAATAGCTATTGCGTTGAGAAGAAGAGTGAGGTGCTGAAACTTTGTAAATCAAGTTTTGTGTTGATAACTTTTCTTATTATTTATGCCAAACCTTTCGTTACTCCTTGGACGACCCTCGCACAAGCAAGCTAAGATTCAACTGAAAAGGTTTGCTTACAATTATAAAGTTTCTCTACAGCGCTTTGTCCGTTTTACGTATGAAAGAACTCGTCAACCACTGTGTGAGTCGCGGAGAGAATTTCGCTCTGTGACTGGTTTGAAGTTGCCTCAGAATTGTAGCAGATTTCAACAAAAACGCGTCGATTGCCTTTTGAATAAATTTAGGAGTAGTTGCTTACAACCTTGATAGCCTATAAAGACAACTATAATTAAATAAATAATTGTTCTATAAAAATCTATTCTGCAAGCAACTATTCTCACAAAAACTTCTTTTTACTATTACTCACAGTAATAGGTAATATTACGTCTCAGGGTCGTGGCCGCGAGGAGATATTGCATTACAGGTAATATAATACTTGTAAGATGTTCTTGTATATTCTTCAATACAATAATTATCAACACTGTAGGATGGCACAGATAACATTCCACTAGCGTGGTAACAGCACGTGTTCCCGCCAATACATAGGACGCTGTGCCGAGCAATAATGATCACGTGAACACTGACAAATGAAGAGCGTCTATTCAGCTCCAGTATAGGCTCAAAGCTTATTCTACAAGTTTATTTTAACAGTGCAGCATGTCAACATAGCCCAGTATGCTGATGACGTGCTGTTATTCTGTACAAACAAACACCCACGCAGAGCCTTCAACCCTATTCAGGGACACCTCCGCCTCATCCAAGATTGGTGCGAACGTTGGCGGTTGTCCCTCAATCCGGAGAAAAGCCACGCTATTCTCTTCACCAAGCGCCGCTTTCCCGCAAACTTCCCCACATTCACGTACCTCAGACGAAGGATACAATGGACGAACACCATTACCTACTTGGGGGTGAAGCTTGACAGGGGCGTCACTTTTGGGGAGCACATCAGGGAACTGAAGTGTCGGGGTCACGGGGCTGCGGCCTATCTGTACCCGATGCTGAAGTCCTCGATGACGGTTCCCCCGGGCTATCTATGCTGTGCCTCGACGATTTCCAACGAGACTCCTGCACGAAGCCTCTGGTCTACCATACCTGGAGGACGAGATTAGGCGTCGGGCAACAAAATTCAACGAAGGGTTACCTTTCCATCGGAGCGCCCTCGTTAGGTCTCTTGGGGATTACGATCCCTCAAACCGCCCCGCATGGCTTGCGGGCATCCCCGGTAACGAAGGAGCATCTCCAACAGCTGCTACGGCTACCTATGAAGAAGACCTTTTTAATCTGGATGAGTTTTGCAAAATTCTGCACAACGTTTAAATGTAATAGATAGACAAAAACTACATCACAGAAATGTACATCTGGTTAAAACAGTTAAGTAATGTCATATACGTGTTTCTTTCGAGATATTCCTTACTATTGGTTTCAATTTTAAACTATCTAACTTTTGTCAAATCGGACTATGCTGAGTGAAGCGAACCTCAGCTTTTAAAACATTTGACTGTTGCTTTAGCCTAATACATACCTTATTTCCCTTCTACTTACAAGCAAGTATATAATAAGACAAATTCTGCTAATATTTATCTCGATTAGCATGATGTAGATAAAAGAATAATCTTTTGTAAGAATAGATTGTATCTGGAATACCTAGAGAAAGTCATGTGAATGGAACACATCAGATTTTTTTCTATATAATTTAGATATACTGAAGAGAAGAGATAGTCGCAGTGGGATGCATTAATTTTGCCTTCTTGACTTGACCAGGAGAAAGATGACCCTGATGTGTTCCATTTCTAGCTCTTCCACAACAAACTTTGCTTACAAAGCATTATTCTGTCATCCTCGGCATGCTAAACACTGCTGCAATTGCTTCTTTGTGAGTAGTCGGGAAGTAAGGGCTAAAGCGATAGTCTGATCTTTTAAAATTCGCTCACTAAATGAAACAATTGAAATTCGGTTCCCTTTGCTTGCTAGAGGTAAACAAAAGAGATACAAAAAGAAAGATGCATCCTTTTTGAGTAAAATATTAAGTAGCTTAAAACTGCAACCAAACTGTTACCTTTACAAAAATTATGTATGTATATATATATATATATACACAGAATATATATGACATAAGCCGTGTGTTTTAATGAGATCTACATTTTTGTATAGTAAATGTTCCCATCTCTTACGGTTTGCCAGTGATACAAAAGCCATCTAGAATTAAGAGGTCTTCAGGGGCTATTCCTAGAAAATTCAAAATATACATTTAGTTTCTCAAAAAAATCTTAAATATATGGCATTTTAATAAAAATCGTTAGTCATTTTTTAAAAAAAAAACGTTTCGAAAAATGTTGCATATAAAGCGTAGTTGGGGGTAGAAGATTTTCTTGAAAAAGTTTGGCATTAACCAATTTGTCGTTTTTTAACTATGTTGCACACACACACACACACACACACACACACACACACACACACACGGACGTGTTTCTAAAAATAATGTTTTGTTTTTTTTCAGGAGGTTTCAAAACATGTCTTTCCGGTGAAATCTGAATATCGAACTTTTGAGTGGAATACAAAACCTTCTCTATTCAGCATGTACCTTGTACATACGGGCTTGTAAAAGTAAAATTGAATAATTATTTTCCATTTGAAGTAGAGATAATTTATTTTTTAAGAATGGTTTGTTTCCACAACAGGTAAAGAAAACAATGTAAATCGATCAGATCAAATATTTTTTAATCCATTTATATGTAAAATGAAAGTATCTTAAGTTTTTAAACAATTAACAATGTATTTTATGTGTTTTTCAGGTGAGTACCAGAACACTTCCATCTACCTTCGTGAGTACTTTTGCATTTTACTAAAACGTAATACTTCTGACGTCTAAATTTACAAGGAAAAAAATGTATATAATAAAATATTATAGTTTTAGGTAGTTAAAATTATAAGCATACGTATAATTCATTCTAAGGAAGTATACATTAATTAAATTGAATGTCAATAAGGTTGAATATTCAATAGTTCTATCCAAAAGTTGATTTCGAGGTACGGAAATAATGTTTTGATGTCCCCTGAATAAAAAAAAACACTTTTAGAAGAACATCCATGTGTGGGCGAATAGGTTAACTCAAAAACGAAAAGTCCGTTAAATACCAAACTAGGTAATTTAAGTTCAGCATCTTCCAAGAATCCGAGGGGATGTTTTTCAGGAAAATCTCCCACCGCAAACTACCATTTATATAGGTATTCTTTAATTTTCTAAAAATGTAAATAGTATACTACACGTTTATGATATTTTCACTAAAAATGTATTGTATAGTTTGAGTTTTCTGGGAAAAGTCTCTGAAATCTTCACTCTGAATCACTTTCGTGTAATTGGTAAACCGCAAGGGAAAGAAAAGAACTCACAGCACAAGAATGCTAACGGCGTAAAACACCAAATTATGGCATATACAATTTTATTGTAGTGTTAACCATTTTTGAGGATTTCCCTACTGATTTCAATTTTAAAATAATGTTACTTTTCTCAAACGGGAAGTCGTCATTTGTTTCATATCTGTTTTGTTTTATTCGTGACGACGCAAAGAGGTCTGAATTTCAGTCACAAAGAGACAGTTTTAAATAGAGTTGAGCCTTACGAGGAAGCAGGGAAAGACAATTACTGCTAATCTTTATCTCTGTTACCATTAAGTATAAAGAAAAGAAGTTGGTCTTTATGAGATCAATTTGTTGGTTGATATGAATACTTCGTACCTATTTTTAAGTACCCATATCTGAGTAAATGTAATGTCTAACTGCCTAATTTATCTATTGAATTTTAGTGTTACATTCACATCTTTCTGCAGTAGAAGATTCCTATAAAAGCTTATTCTTCTATCTACTTAGTGGTAACGAAAATATGCATTAACAGAAACGGCTTTTACTTCCTCATCACATGCCATGTACACAGTGTATAGAGAAGGTATTGCACTCCACCAAAAGTTCGATACCGAGATTTCACCGGAAATATATGTTTTAGGGTCCCCTGTATCCAAAAAAAGCATTTTCAGAAAAAGGTGGTCCGTGTGTGTGTCCTTGTGTCTATGAACACGATAACTCAAAAACGAAAATACGGTAAAATACCAAACTTGGTATTTAGGTTTAGTATCTTCCAGGGATGCGACACGAACATTCTGAGAAAACTCCTTCCACCCCAAACTACCCTTTACATGGAACTTTTTCGAAAATTTTTATTTTCTTAAAAATAGCCCTAAGGATTTTCATTAAAGTATCGTATATTAAAGACAAATAATATGTATATCTTGAATTTTCTGGCAATAGCCTCTGAAGACTACTTTATTCTGGATGAATTTTACGAAATTGTGCATAACTGCTGAATTGTAAGATATGGACAAAACCCTACCACACAAAAATGTAAAGCACATTCAAACACACAATTTATGTTATATATATTTTTTTTTTCTTGGAGTTGATCGCTTTTTAGATATTCCTTGTTTTTGGTCAAAGCTTTGAAAAACTTATACTTTTCTCATACAGGAATTTGTCAACTCCTGTCCATACAAACAAAGGAACTTCAGTCACATAGCAACCAGCTTTTGACTATCGCTTTAACCTATGGTACTCCCTTATTTAGCTTCTACTTACAAGGAAGCAAGTAATAAGACTATTTCTGATAATTTTTTCTCGATTAGCATGAAGTAAATGGAAGCATAAGCTTTTTAACAATAATTTGTTGTAGAATGGAACACATCAGATTTTTACTTCATGTGTCATTATGCAGATTATCCAACGTTAGTCATAAATGTAAGTTTGTTCCCAGGTATTCGGACTTGTTAAATTAGACGATAGATAAACCACTGCCAGAATTAGAAATGTAAGAATGTATTGTGACAAATCGAAGTGGTGGGAATTTAGAAAGTGTGGTGGTAGCGTGTTTTATTTGTTGTGGATAGCAACGACCTCGGCCGTGCAAGAACCTTCCTTCACACGAACAGTTTAATCTTCGTGTGAAATCTCATTCGGTGTTTGGAACGTTTCCGGGTTTTGCGTCGTCTTTCAGCTCATTTACCTCCCCGCTGTAATCTCATTTCAAGTGAGGAAATAGCTTCTACCACATTTCACTTCCTCTCCGCGCCAGCATTTATTTATGTACCACTATATGTCTTTTCTTCCGTTTCAACTTCCTAATCTACAATTCTATTGCACCTCCTTAAATTTACAATTTAATCATTACGTGAAAAACCTGGTCGTTTCTTTTCTTTTTCCCCTTTTCTTTATTACATCCCCTGCCGCCTAGGTAACTAAGGTAGAGGAAGCATCGCAGTCAATACCAAAGCGGGATGCATTATGGTGGTCCTGGGTTCGATTCCCAGCGAACGCCCAGGGTTTGTTTCCACGAGTTGGTGGACGAATGCTGGTGTGGTTCATCTTTTACCAAGATTCTTCAGTCTCTCATTATCTGTACTGCGGTGGTTCTTCAAACATGCGGCGGTGGTTCCGGGTTCGAATCCCGCGTGAGGGTTTAGGAATGGTGTGGCCCTAACTCAGGATGTGTCGGTATGGAGTCTTTCTCAGGTATGGTAAGGCAAAAGTGGTTTCTTTTGAGTTCACGATTGTTACTGAACTCGTTTATTCATTTTCTGTCGTCAAACACACATGCATTTCTCCTACATGTTGCCCTTGCCAGCTACTCTTTACTCTTTTATTACTCGTGACCGTATTCTGTTTCTATCACGGCATTATGCAACCCGTTCGTTTTCACGTCTTAACCCAACGAGTCTTCCATAGCAAAAGAAGTCATGTCCCTCGACCCACAAGAAATTCCTTTGTATTCGCTTTTGTACTGTCCACCCTCGGGCACTGCGACGTCCAACTACTTCTGTCAATTGTCGGTATACTTCTATTTCAATCGTTTGCCAGCTCGTGGTGACTTTGTCTTTGTACTTTTAGCCGTGTTTCACAATTTCTTCTGTGGCCATTACCAATGTATGTTTGTTCCTTCTTAATGTAATTTATATATTATATTGCATAAAAGTTATATTTCCCATGACACGAGATGAACTGTCTCAATACCCATCATTTCGTTACTGTCTGTATTAAATTACACGACCAGGCGACGATGGTCGGTGAGTTGTGGCTGGACGGTGCAATGCGCTCAGTAAAGCCACATTCGCAATGAGACCTAAGCGCAGACGCAGCTTGTGAGGGTGGTCTGATGAATCTGATGAATTTCCATGAAATAATGGAACATTTTTATGGTTGGCAAGCCCGATTACTCAAACATGGTATAAAAAGTATCATGTGTTCCAATAATATGACTTTCTCTACATTTCTGTTATAAATTATTGTTAATAAGCATATTCTTTTGTCTATTTAATGCTAATCGAAATAAACTTTAGCAGAAACGGTCTTATTACTTACTTACTTAAGTAGAAGGGAAATGTGGGTTAAGCCGAAAAGCAAATGTGTTAAAATCCGGATTTATGGCACTAAAATACGTTTCTTTTTGTGTCCAGGTTTTTACAAGTTCCCCTATGAGAAAAGTTAAGTATTTTAAAACTGAAACCAATAAGAAGAAATATATCAAAAACGGTCAACTTTCGAAAAAAGTGTATATTACATAAATAATGTGTTTTAATTAAATCCGCATTTTCTGTGTAGTAAGATATTGTGTGCCTCTTATCGTTTATCAGTTATAGAAATTTCCGAAAACTTCATCCAGAATAAACAGGTCTTCAAAGGCTATTCCCAGAAAATTCAAAATATACATTTTATTTGCCAGTAAATATCTTAAATATTCGGCATTTAAATCAAAATCGTTAGAGCCGTTTTTGAGAAAATCAAAGTTTCCGATTTTTTTCCATATAAAGGGTAGTTTGGGGTGTCGCATCCTTGGAAGATACTAAACTCAAATACCAAGTTACCGACTTTTCGTTTTTGAGTTATCATGTCCATGGACACACACGGACCTTTTTCTAAAAATGTTATTTTTTTTCACTTCTCTACATGTACTATGTACATAGTATATACAGAAGGTACTGTAATACACCAAAAAATTCGATACCGATATTTCACCGGAAATACATGTTTTGAGACCCCGAATCCAAAAAGGCATTTTTAGAAAAATGTCTCTATGTGTGAATTTGGACAGCATAGCTCAAAAACGAAAAGACCGTTAAATACCAAACTTGCTATTTCAGTTTTGTATCTTTCAAGGATGCGACACGAAGATTTCGAAGAAAATCTCTCCATCCCCAACTACCTTCTACATGGAACATTTTTTTAGAAAATTTTGATTTTCTCAAAAATAGCTCTACGATTTTGATTAAAATATCGTATGCTTAAAAAAGTTATATGCCAAATAAAACGTACATCTTGAATTTTCGGGAATAGCCTCTAAAGACCTCTCTATTCTGAATAAACTTTGCGTAACTGGTAAATAGTAAGAGATAGACAAAAACTTAGGACACAAAAAATGTTATTCACATTGAAACGCACAATTTATGTTGTGCACGTGTTTTCGTGGAATTGATCATTTCGGAGATATTCCTTGTTATTTGTTTCAGATTCAAAATACTTCAAACACGGAAAGTTGTAAACTTCTGGCCCTGCATAGAGAGGGAATTCAACCGCATGGCAACCAGCTATGGTAGAGGTGACTATTTTTAAGATATTGCTTGTTATTTGTTTCAGTTTTAAAATATTTAAAACTTTTCATATACGGGAATTTGGGAGCTCCAGGCAATGCATAGAAACGAATTTCATCCACATGGCAATGAACTTTTAATGACAAACTGTTTTACTTCCCTGCCTTAGGGCAGCAATTGCTAAGGATTCTTATGTACGAAAAACATGTTATGTGTTCCATTCTCATGACTTTCTCTACATCTCTGCAACAAATTATTGTTAAAAAACTTATGCTTCTGTTTACTTCATGCTAATTGAGAAAACATTAGCAGAAATAGTCTTATTACTTGCTTCCTTGTTTTTCAAAGCTGAAACCAATAACAAGGAATATCACAAAAACGATCAACTCCACGAAAAAAATGTAAATATGTTAATCCAAATCGTTAGAGCTATTTTTGAGAAAATAAACATTTTTGAAAAAAGTTCCATGTAAAGGGTAGTTGGGGTGGGGGGATTTTCTTGAAAATGTTCGTGTCGCATGCTTGGAAGATACCAAACCTAAGTACCAAGTTTGGTTTTTAACAGAATTTTCGTTTTTCAGCAATGCTGCCCACAGACACACACACACACATACACACACACGCACACACACACAAACGGACCTTTTTAAATGTTTTTTTTTTTTTTTCCGGTGAAACCTCGGTAAGGAATTTTTTGGTGCATTACAATACCTTCTCTATACACTATGTACATAATACGTGTAGAGAAAGTAAAAATCCATTACCCTCCGCCGAATTTGAACCCGCGGACTTGGGAAACAGAGACCAGTGCTAGACCGAGGCGCAAGTCTTGAAATTAGCTACATGAATAGCGAAGTATGGTGGTGACGTACCAAAGAGCTAATTAATATTTTGGTAAAGATTCAAGGTGTTCACCTTCCTCGGTGGTCCAGTCGATCTTTCTCATGTGGTTTATATTCCTTTGCCTGATGTCATAACTCACTTGTTGACGCGATCTGTCTGCCGCTCGGATATGGCCGCCATGGCTTGCGAGGAATTCATTAACAGACGTTGTGAATAACAGACACATTCATACATATTTGAGGTTCCATGTTGGATACCAGGCCTGCTGTGTGGCAAGTGGCTCTACCACTAATATAACATCCGATACGTTACACTAAGATGACCTTCTCTGTCTAATGTACATAGTGTGTTGAGGAAATATTGTATTCCACCCAAAAATTCGATACCGTGATTTCAGGTCCACCTGAATAAAAAAAAATCAGAAAAAGATCCGTGTGTGAACAGCATAGTTCAAAAACGAAAAGACCGTTAAATAAACTTGATATTTAAGTTTAGTATCTTCCTAGGATGTGACACGAAGATTTTCAAGAAAACCCCCCAACTTCAACTACCCTTTACATGGAACTTTTTTCGAAACTTTTAATTTTCTCAAAAATAGCTCTAATAATTTTTATTAAAATATCGTGTATTAAAATGTATATCTTGAATTTTCTGGGAATGGCTTCTGAAGACCTGTTTATTCTGGATGTTGCTGAAGTTTGCATAACTAGTAAACCGTAAGAGATAGACATAAACCTATTACAGAAAAAAAAAATTGATCTCATTAAAATACACAATTTATATCATATACATTCTTTCGTGGAGTTTACTGTTTTCTAGCTATTCCTTGATATTAGTTTCAGTTGTAAACCACTAATACTTTTCTCAGACAGGGAGTTTCCGTTTTTCTTTTGTTCTGCTCCTGGCCAAGCAAAGAAGCGATTTGTAATGACAATCGCATAACGACAGTTGTTAAAATATTTGACTATCACTTTAGCATAGCGCATTCCCTTATTTCCTTTCTGCTTATAAAGGAACTAAGTAATAAGAATATTCTGCTAATGTTTATGTCGATTAGCATTGTGTTAAAGAAGAAGAATCTTCTTAGGAACTTGTATGTAGAGCAGCTAGAGAAAGTCATGTCAGTGTAACACATCATACTTTTTTATCGTAGTCGGCTGAACCTCCCCGTATTTTAGGACTGACTCCCTCTAGGACTTACAAATGCATAGCCAGGGATCAGAAGCATGTCGGGGAGTCAATGGCACGAAACCACAGAATGGAGAATCTGGAACGAGTGGTCGGCATGAGCGTGAAGAATCGGATTATATGAAATGGACCGGAGGACCCAGAATTAACCAGACCAGAGGACGCTTCGTCCACCAAAAATCTTCGCTTGCGGGCATATGAGATCGAACCCGGGCCGCATAGATGGGAGGCGAGCAGTGTAACCACTCGGCCACGGCGCCAAACAAACTATTTTACAAAAGTTAATTCTTTTTTCTATCTGATGCCAATCAAGATAAACATTAGCAGAAATTACCTTAATATTTGCTTCTTTATAAGTAGAATAGAAATAAGGGAATATACTAGGCTAAAGCGATAGTCAAATCTTTTAAAACCCTCCTCGGATGTCTAGAGGTAATATGTCCGTCTCACATTCAAGAGGTCACGAGTTCGAATCTTGCTTAAGTTGAGCTAGGCGGATAAGACTTTTTCCGGGATTTTCCCTTATCCCGCGAAGACGAATGTTAAGTAACTTTAAGCTGCATGAACCCCGAGATCATTTGAGCATCAATTTTGGTCACCGGTTTCACCATTAGTCCGATATAACTAACGCACTTAACGGCCATTTAGCTAAAAAAAAATAAATAAATAAATAAATAAATAAAAACTTAAAATCTGTCGCTACTCGATTAACATTGAAATTCGTATCTCTTTCCTTGGTCAGCAGTAAACCAAAAGAGATATGAAACGAATGATGACTTCCCATTTATTATTTTTTTTAATTAAAACCAGTGACAGGGAAATGGATAGCTCTATTTCTTATTACTTGCTTCCTTATAAGCAGAAGCGAAATAAGGGAGTAACATAGGTTGAAGTGATAGTAAAAAGCTGGTTGCTATGTGACTGAAGTTCCTTTGTTTGTATGGACAGTAGCGTGACAAATTCTGTATGAGAAAAGTTAAGTTTTTCAAAGCGGAAACCAATAACAAGGAATGTCTCAAAAAACGATCAACTCCACGAAAAAAAAAAAAAAAAAATATATATATATATATATATATATAACGTAAATGTGTGTTTTAATGTGCTCTACATTTTTTTGTGGTAAGCTTTTCTCCACTTCTTACGGTTTAGCAGTTATGCAAAATTCCGTAAATTCACCCAGAATAAGGTAGTCTTCAGAGGCTGTTCCCAAAAAATTGAAAATATACATTTTATTTGTCAAGTAAATATCTTTAATATACGATATTTTAATCAAAATCATTAGAGCCATTTTTGAGAATATCAGAATTTTCAAAAAAAAGCTCCATGTAAAGGATAGTTTAGGATGGGGGGAGTTTTCTCAAAATCTTGGTGTCGCATCCCTGGAAAGTACTAAACTTAAATACCAAGTTTGTATTTCACCGACTTTTCGTTTTTGAGTTATCGTGTTCACAGACAAACGGACACACAGACACACACACACACACACACACACACACACGCGGAATTTTTTCTGAAAATACTTTTTTTGGTTTCAGGGGTCCCAATACAAATCTCGGTATCGAATTTTTGGGTGCAATGCAATACCTTCTCTATACACTAAGTATAGAGAAAGTAATTACTGAAGAATTAGGTGTGTAATAATAATTGTTAATATAACATTCATTCTGATTAACACTCCAGCAAGTGTGTTTCTAATAATTAAAGTCTGCTTTTAAAATTACCTAATTTATGCGCGACGTTATAGTGTTAAGATAGAGTGAAGCATGCAGGAAATATAAAAGCTCTGGGGGGACTTCTCTCAAATGGGGTTAGACTTTATTCTCCTAAGGGGAAGAGTAGTAGTAGAGCAAATAGCTGGGGGAATTCAGTCAAACAACGAGATGTTTTGGGAGGGAAATTTGTTTCGCAAACAAATAAATATGGTGTTGCATGTTTATCAAGAAGTTCGATTTTATCACCAACGACATGCTCTGAATGAAGCTATCAACAAACAACAAGCTGACACGCGCATGTCTGCTGAGAGATTTAATCTGCTTACGTCAACAGCTCGAGCAGTTGGCCGGTCGAGGGTAGCCTGAGGGTACGCTAGACGTATTCCCATTCTTCCTAGAACTTACCACCTGCAATAGTAAACCCTGGCATCTAATTTCTTTGTCCAGGGCCCATATCCCAAATTCTTATCATTTATTTAACTTTTAAAATTTACATCATATTTTTACAAGTACCTATAAAAACTACAACTACTAAATAAAACAAAATTCAAAAATAAGAAATCTGATATGTTTCATTCACATGACTTTCTCTACATCTCTGCAACAAATTATTGTTAAAAGATTAAGTTTCTATTCACTTCATTTTAATCGAGAAAAAAATAGCAGACATACTCTTATTACTTGCTTCCTTGTATGCAGAAGCGAAATAAGGCAGTAGCATAGGTTAAAGAGATGGTCAAAACCTGGTTGCTATGTGACTGAAGTTTTTCTGTACGAGAAAAGTATAATTTTTTTAAAGCTGAAACCAAAAGCAAGCAATAACTCAAAAACGATCAACTTCACGAAATATACATATATAACATAAATTGTGTGTTTTAACGTGCTCTACATTTTCTGTATGGTAAGTTTTTGTCCATCTCTTATGGTTTATCACTTACATAAAATTTCGTAAAATTCATCCAGAATAAAGTAGTCTTCAGAGGCTATTCCCAGAAAATTCAAGATATACATTTTATTTGGCATGTGAATATCTTAAATATAAGAGATTTTAATCAAAATCGTTAGAGCCATTTTTGAGAAAATCAAATTTTTCGAAAAAAGTTCCATGTAAAGGGTAATTTGCGCTGGGGTTGTTTTCTCAAAATCTTCGTGTCGCATCCCTGGAAGATGCTAACCTTAAATACCAACTTTGGTGTTTCTTCGACTTTTCGTTTTTGAGCTATTGTGTTCACAGACACACACACACATTCACACACATGCACCTTTTTGTAAAAATCTGATGTGTTCCATTCACATGATTTTCTCTACATCTCTGGAACAAATTATTCTTAAAAAGCTTATGCTTCTATTTACTTCATGCTAATCGACAAAAAATTAGCTGAAATAGTCTTATTACTTGCTTCCTTGTAAGTAGAAGTGAAATAAGGGAGTGCCATAGGTTAAAGTGATAGTCAAAAGCTGGTTGCTATGTGACTGAAGTTCCTTTGTACGGACAGGAGTTGACAAATTCCTGTATGAGAAAGTAAAAGCATTTTAAAGATGAAACCAAAAACAAGGAATAACTCAAAAACGATCAACTCCACGAAAAAAATAAATAGACATAAATTGTGTGTTTTAACTTACTCTACATTTTTGTGTGGTAAGTTTTTTTGTATCTCTTACGATTTAGCAGTTATGCAAAATTCCGTAAAATTCATCCAGAATAAAGTACTCTTCACAGGTTATTCCCAGAAAATTTAAGATGTACATTTTATTTGGCATGTAAATAGCTTAAATGTAAGATATTTTAACCGTTAGAGCCATTTTTAAGAAAATCAGAATTTTCGAAAAAAGTTCCATGTAAAGGCAAGTTGGGGGTGGGGGGATTTTCTTGAAAATCTTCGTGTCGCATCCTTGGAAGCTACCAAACTTAAATACCAAGGTTGGTATTCAGCGATCTTTTTGCTTTTGAGCTATGCTAGCCATATACACACAGACACACACACACGGACCTTTTTGTAAAAATGCTTTTTTTTTTTTTGGATTCAGGGGACCCAAAACATGTATTTCCGGAGAAATCTCGGTATCGAATTTTTGGGTAAAATGGAATACCTTTTTATACATTATGTAAAAATGTAAATGGCGTGTTATTTATGGACGCTCTTTAACTGCTGTGGTTCTCAGCGTCCCATTCTAAATTGGGCGTGAAAGACCGCTTAGTTTTGCTCAGAGGCATCTCTATCAGGCTTCAGGTTCTTTTGCGTACCGTAAATCTATGACACGGGACCAACGGCTTTACTTCCCTTCCGAAAGAAGCCATGCTAAGGATTTTTACACCCGAAAAAATAAAATGAGAAATGTAGATGAGAGTGATGTAGAGAAAATAAAATAAAAACCTATTTCAAATTTAAAGTGTACCAAATACAGAATATTTAAATATTACTTTCTTCACCAATCCTTAATATCATATAATATATATTCAAATAACCATAATCTATTAATTCTAATTCAAACTGACACTACACACACTATTAAACTACACATAAATATATCTTTTTCTCTATCGAATTCATACACACATTCCCTTATCATTAATTAATATTATTCATATATTTAATTATTGTTTTTAAATTTTTATTACTGCATGATTTTGATTTGTAGGTGGAACATAGGCTCGCAACAAATCATCGGCATCGAACTCTATTCCTTGACAAGACTTCTATCTCCTTCCATGATCTATTCGTTTCTCTCAATTCCGTTTCGACTGTTCTTCTCCAAGTTATGTTCGGTCTTCCAATCCTTTCTCTCTGTGGATTCCATTCCAATACCTGTCTAGCTATATTTTCAAGGTCCTTTCTTAGTATATGTCTAATCAATGTTCATTTACGCTTCTTTATTTCTCTATCAATTGGTAACTGGTGTGTTGTTTCCCAAAATGTAGTATTACTAATGAATTTTGTTCACCAGATTCTCGGTATATGTCTCAGACATCGATTAATAAAAGAGGAGTGTAAATGAGGTAGAAAACTGGCTCCTAAACGGTTGCTAGTCTTGTGCACCGCTGGTGTAAATTAGTTGCAACATTTATTTTGAATGTTGATGTCCAAGTAACTCTTGGAAGGATTGTATAGGAGCTTAGCTGTTGGAGTTCATCCTTGGTTACCGGAGTTGCCCGCAAGCCATGAGGGAAAGCCGGTATCGCCTGAAACGGTGGTTTCTGTGCTTGTAATCCACTAGAGACCTAACAGGGGCGCTCTGATGGAATGGCAAACCGTCAGTGAATTAAAATGTGCGGAGCCTGATCTCGTCCTCGACGTATGGTAGTCCATAGGCTTCGTGCAAGAGTCTCACGGGAAAAGAGAATATCTGGAATTTTCTGGGAACAGGCTCTAAAGATCTGTGTATTCTGGGTGAATTTGCCTGAATTTTGTACAATTGATAAACCGTAAGAAATGGACAACTTACTACACAAAAAATGAGCATCTCCTTAAAACACACAATTTATGTCATATACATTTTTTCGTGGAGTTAGCAGTTTCTAGATATTTCTTGTTGCTGGTTTCAGATTTAAAGTACCTATTTATCTTTTCACCCATGGGAATTTATCAACCTAAGGAATTTCAATCATATAGCAACCAGATTTTAAAATATGTGACTGTCACTTTAACCTATGGCACTCCCTCATTTCGCTTCTACTTACAAGGAAGCAAGTAATAAGACTATTTCTGCTAATTTTTACCTTGATAGGATGTCGTAGATAAAATAATGATCTTTTGTAAGCAAATTTGTTTGTGTAACAGATTCAGAATATCATGTGAATGAAATACATCAGATTTTTTTATAAATATCTATCGGTACCTATTTCTGCGTGTAATAATATAGCTGACTTATTTTACAAAGAAGAAGTAGTAGTAGTAGTGGTGGTGGTGGTGGTGGTGGTAGTAGTAGTGGCGGCAGTAGTAATAGCATTTGAGGGAATTAGTAAAATATATGGAAAACTTGAGGGATTTTTATACTCCGTTGGGCAAAATGTAAGTTACTTTCTCTAACCTGCATGTACAATGTATATAGTGGATAGAGAAGATATTGTATTCCACCCAACATTTCGATACCGAGATTTCACCGGAAATGTATGTGAGTGTGTGTGTGTGTTTCTATGGGCAGCATAGCTCAAAAACGAAAAGACCGTTAAATACCAAACTTGGTATTTAGGTTTAGTATCTTTCAAGGATGCGACACGAAGATTTTCAAGAAAATTCCCTCAGTACAAACTACCCTTTACATGGAAAAAATTTCGAAAATTTTGATTTTCTCAAAAATGGCTCTAACGATTTTGATTAAAATCCCAAATAAAATTTATATCTTTAATTTTCTGGGAATGTATTTATTCTGGATGAATTTGGCTAAAGCGTATACGATAGACAAAAACATACTGCTAATATTTATCTCGATTTGTATTGTGTAGAAAGGAGAAAAATGTTAGTTTGTAGAGCAGTTAGAGAAAGTCATGTGAGTGTAACACATGAGTAACCTTGATGAAGCTCCAGTTCTGTTAAGGTATCATAACCTTGATATATATTCGTCATGTAGATAATAAACACCTACCTATCGTTTCCTTCGGGTCTGATGGTCGCCAAGGCTTGTTGCCTGGTCGCTGTCTTGCCAACCGGCGTTTAAAGTGAAAACATTCCCACGTGTCAACAGGTACGCTGATTTTCCGCCCTAGTCAAATCTTCATCTTTTGGTTAGAGTCACGTTTGGGTGTGCCATAAATACCTCGGTCCTTTCATAACTTTTACCCTTCTTACAAACGTCCAAACAAGGTGAGTGCATTTTGTTCCGGAGTTTGCCAGAATGTTTCCCTTAATGCATTTACAAGTTAAACCTCTTTACTTTCTTTTCAAGGGCAGGAATAAAGCAAAAGGGAGTTGAATAGCTCGAGAACATCCTGTTTAAGAAACGTTTAGGAATTTTAAAATTGAAAACAATTACAGGAATATCTCGAAAATGGTCAGTTCTAAGGAAAAATGTTGATGTTTTTCATTCACATGAGCTTTTCTACCTGTTCATCAAACTATTTTTAAAAATCTGATGTGTTCCACTTACATGACTTTCTCTACATCTCTGCAACAAACTATTGTTAAAAAGCTTATTCTTCTTTTTATTTACACACGGACACATACGCGCACTTTTTCCAAATATGTGTTTTACTTTCTCTACACGTACTATGTACATAGTGTATAGAGAAAAAATGTAAATGGTGTGTTATTTATGGACGCTCTTTGACTGCTCAGCGTCCCATTCTATACTGGGTGTGAAAGACCGCTTAATTTTGCTCAGACGCCTCTCTATCAGGCTTGATGTTCTTTTACGTGCCGTAAAGCTACGACACGGGACCAACGGCTTCAGTTCCCTTCCGAAGGAAGCCATACTAGGGATTTTTACACCCGAAAAAATCCATCGTTCTCCGCCGGGTTTGAACCCGCGACCTTGGGTACATGAAGTAAATAGAAGCATAAGCTTTTTAACAATAATTTGTTGCAGAGATGTAGAGAAAGTCATGTGAATGGAACACATCAGATTTTTTGGGTGCAATACAATGCCTTGTCTATACACTATGTACATAGTACGTGTAGAGAAAGTAAAAATTCTCTGCTCTAGCTACTATGCAGGTACATTGTAATAAACCCAGTAGGATACTTTGGGTTTAAATGCTGTTTTGGGTTCTCAGTAATTGAAGTGGTAGGGATCGTTAAAGCAGCACATGAACCTCTCTTGATGTTGGGCACGTGAGTTGCAGCTGTCTTATGTTTTTCTCCCAAAATGAGGAAAGCCCCACGTGTCGGGAGGGTCAGAAGCACAGATGTTCCTGCTGCTACCCCAGCCGTTGTCCATTCGGCGAATTTCAATCGCCCCTGGCCACGCAGACCCGCATAATCAAAAGGCTCGCTAGGCCGGCGGCAATTCCTCCACAAGCATGCACACCCATAATTATGATCCTTGTGTTGTTTTCCGTAATTTGGAATTCAAATTTCGAGTTTAGGGCATAACGGAGCATGTGTGCTCCACGTTTCGCCGTTACTTTATAAAAGAATTGGCGCAGGTGCTGCTCGATTGTTAAAGTAAACCAAGTACACTCATCAGCTCACAGCGACATATATTTACTACATGCCTAACAACACATGCTTCATAGAAGCATTGCAAACAAGTATACCAGCATTTTGTCCTTTGGTCAACCGATTTCGAAAAATTAAACAGTTTTTGTTCTAAACTGGATGCGTAATACCATGGGCGAAGATTATAGTTTATTACTTGTAAGGTTGGTAGAATAACGTATTTCCCACACCAGTTTCGGTAGGACATCTCACAGGTTTCGAAATAATTAATCACTTAAAAGAATTAACGGACGTGAAGTAACTCGGCAATGTTGGTCAGGGATCTGAACCGGCTTCCGATGTAAACACGTCGGTCGCTTGCAAACACGACACAGGGTGGGGGATAACGATTGATACTGGCATTCTGATTGGCCAACACTCGCACAGTAAAAACGGAAGGAATGCCTTCAACGTCCTATTGAGGCATGTTTATGCACTGACCTAGTGCTAGTGACACCCACACAACCTGCCACGCTGCGAGATTGTGTGTTTCTTGTTCTCGAAAAAACTAAATTATCTCCGTGGGAAATGGTCGGAGACAAAAATATAAGATACAAAATGTGTTCCAAAAACTGAGATCTATCACTGGTATAAATTAATATTTTGACTTCGCTTCCACCCAGTGTATATATACGTATATAATATGTATGGGTCGTTAAATTATAAGGTAACCCCTGACGCGGCCTCTCGCCACTGCGCAAGAGATCGGAGAGTCGCCAGGAAAGTGGGCCAGCAATGGCGGACTAAAATATGTGTTCGTCCTCCGCGGTGTAATGGTTACTATGCTAACTGCATAACCGGCGGAGGACGATGGATTTTTTCGGGTGTAAAAATCCTTAGCATTGCTTCCTTCGGAAGAGAAGTAAAGCCATTAGTCCCGTGTCGTAGATTTGCGGCACGTAAAAGATCCTTAAGCCTGATAGAGAGGTCTCAGAGCAAAATTAAGCGGTCTTTCACATCCAATTTAGAATGGGACTCTGAGAACCGCAGCAGTTAAAGAGCGTCCATAAATAACACGCTTTTTTTCTTTTTCTTTTTTTTTTTTTCCTGGTCTTCTGCTCACATACGGACAAGACAATATTCTCGTTCACTCGTCTAAGCTTAGCAGCAGGAATCCTCGTGATGTTAGCACTAAGTTCTGTAGATTACACAGGGATTTCTGCTGCTGAGCGAGAACTGTTTTAACTTGTTATGCTGCCTGTTTGGGAGAGCAGATGGACAGCGCAGTGGAGTGTGGCCGCGAAAAGAGATAGGTACCTTATTATATAATGAATATATTGCGATTACATCCTGCGGCCGTAATTTTGGAACCTGTGTGTACGGCTTGCTTCGAAAGTCATATCCGATTATTGGCAACTATTGTTATTCGTGCGTTAGTGGACATGTGTGGTGGCGGCAACTTCTTTTGAGGTCAAAGTTGTGATTGTTACACCTGTGCGAGTGGACACGTGCGTTGTTTGACACTTCATTGACGTCGAAGCCCGCATTGTTACACCTGTGCGTTGTTTGACACTTCATTGACGTCGAAGCCCGCATTGTTACACCTCAGTGAGTTTGTAACATTCGCAGGTGCGACCGCTCCTAGAGACTCCAGCCACGTGACCGAGAGGTATAAAAGGACAGCGTTCTGATCTGCTCAGTTTTCAGTGGGAATCGCGTGCAACAGCTGTATGGCGAAATGGCGTTAAATTCCCCAATTGACTCGCATTGTTTACGGTAAACCACGAGAATATCTTAATGGTTCATTGGTAGCTTAGCAACCGCAAGGAGACTGGGAGATCTGTGGTTCGAAATCCGGCTATGGCATTCATATATACTTTCTCTATTAAATTCTGTGTATGTGAATAGTAGCTAGAGCATATACTGCATTCCACCCATAAATTTGATATCGAGATTTCACCGGAAATGCATGTTTTGAGGATTCCTAATAAATTAAATGCATTTTAATAAATGTATGTATTTTTAGTGTGTGTGTGTGTGCGTGAGACCATGGGCAGCATAACTAAAAAACAAAACAAAACGAGAAGTCAAACTTGGTATTTAAATTTAGTATCTTCCAAGGATACGGCACAAAGATTTGCAGGAGAATCCCGCCACCACAAACTGCCCTTAATATGGAGTTTGATTTTCTCAAAAATAGTTCTAATAATGTTTATTAATATACCGTATATTAAGGATATTTACACACAAATATTATGTATAACTTGAATTTGTTCGGAATAGTCTCTGAAGTCATTCTGGACGACTTTTGCATACCGCAAATGCAGAGCTTCTTAAGACAAACGCTATTTATAGTTTTCTCCTAAACATGACACGGGCCCGATCTCCTCTGTCACTGGGCAATAACCATTCGCAAACAAAAGACGACCCTGCACTAATCTCTGTTTCTTGGAGACTACGAAGAATTGCTTGCAAGTCGAGATTCACCCTCAGTTAAGGCACCAGTAAGTGGAAGAATTGGCAATTGCGAGGGTGGGTTTCCAGTCGCACCCCTCCTAATTCCAAACTTTAAAGTAACGCCGCTTTTGGCAGGTTGTTATCATGTTCTGAAAAATACTGTACATTTGTTTTGTAAGCTAGACATTTCCGACATATTCCTTGTTATTGATTTTAACATTTCTAATACTAAAAATACCCTCAAGAAGTCGTTATTCCCAGTCATACAAAGAGAAGAGAATTTGCAAAATATAGTGTCAGCTTTTAAGATTTGTCTCTTGTTTTAGCCTAGTGTACTCCCTTATTCTTACAAAGAAGCAACAATAAGAGCATTACTGCTAATGGTTATCTCGCTTAGTATGAAGTAGATAGAAAAATAAGATATTTAAAATAATTTGTTACGGAATAGGTAGAGATAGCCATGTGAATGGAACACATACGAATTTTTGTTAATTGTTTTTTCAACTTAAGACGCATGCAGAACAGTTGGATAGGTAGAGTAAGGCTGAAAATTCCAATGCCATAGCCGGGATTTGAACCACGGGCATTTCGGTTTATATCCGGTTGCTCTAACTATTGAAATAGGATGGCTGATAGCTTACCGAGATTTAATGTCGTGTCGGCATATTCCATTATAGCTCAATGGTTAGGGCAAACGGGCCGGGATATCAGTGGTTTTAATCTCGACTAAGGCATTGAATTATTTATTCTGATTCTATCCATGCAGCATCTCCTTACCTTACCAAGCTGCACCGAAACACCATCGTCGATACCTACACACAGTCATAAATTTTTTCTAGAATAGTTCTTTTTTTTTTTTTTTTTTGATTCAATATATTTCCGGTGAAATCTCGTATCGAATTTTTTGGTGCATACAATACGTTCCCTACACAATATGTACAAGATACGGATAGACAAAATAAAAATAGTGTTCTTTTATCTAAAGTATACTAATTGAAATAAAAATTAGCAGAAATGGTCTTACTACCTGATCCTTTGTAGGTCTAAGAGAAATATGGAAGCACACTTGTTCGGGGAAGATGGATCAAGCGGCATGAGGGATGTATGAAATGATATGATGGGGCAGGAAATCCATATAACTGCAGCTTTTGCCTGATGACCATGGAAACCGGTGAAAAACCCAGGACTCCCCTTGGGAGTTACCCGGAATTGAGTAGTACCTATTACCAAGGGGCGCTACTTCATTCGGTTAGAGGGAGTGAGAGAGTGGAAGATGGAATGGACCCTACGCAGTAAACAACCTATTACACGAGCAAAGCTGTGGGTTCTACCAGTTAATATACAAGAAAGGAACATGTCTGTCAGAAAAGTACAGTTTTTACTTTCAATTTCTCACACTTCTCGTGTTTGTATCACGAATGCCACTTACTCAAACTTCATACGCAGATTTTTTTGTTCTGTCGTAAAGAAAATAGCCCGAAACATTTGTTCGTGACTCACCTACATTTAGAAAAAGGAAACGATCATAAATTCAATCATTTGAAAACGCCAGGGTTCCTGCGCGCTCCATCACCTATTTTTACATTCAAGAAAATGCCGCAATGTTTGGCTGTTTGGCAATACGGTATCGATTTAAGCAATAGAAATATACAAATAAATACACTCACATGACCTTCTCTATGCCTCTCCAATAAAGTATTGTTTAAAAGCTTATTCTGCTATTTACTTTATGCTAATCGAGAAAATATTAGTAGAGGCGATCGCTAAAGCGACAGTCAAATATTTTAAAAGTCCCTTTGCTTGAGTGGACAGTGTTGACAAATTTCCATATGACAAAAGTATAAGATTTTTAAAAACTGAAACCAATAACAAGGAATATCTTAAAATCGAGTAAATTCACGAAGGAAATGTATATGACATAAATTGCGTGTTTTAACAAGATCTACATTTTTTGTTAGATAACTTTTGTCTATATCTTACGGTTAATCACTTATGCAAAATTCCATAAAATGCATCCAGAATAAAGATGTCTTCAGAGGCTATTCCCAGAAAATTCAAGATATACATTTAATTTGTCATGTAAATATCTTTAATATACGACATTTTAGAGCCATTTTTGAGAAAATCAAAATTTAAAAATACTTTTCCATATGAAGGGTACTTGAGATGGGGGGGGGATTTTCTTGAAAATCTTCTATTCGTATTATTGACAGACACTGAACTTGAATACCAAGTGTGGTATTTAACGGACTTTTCGTTTTTGAGCTATGCTACCCGTACACACACACACGTACACACACATATACATTTTTCTAGAAATACTTTTTTAATTCAGAGGTTCACAAAACATATTTCCGGTGAATTCTAGGTATCAAATTTTTGGGTGCAATACAATAACTTCTCCATACACTGAGTACAAGTACGTCTAGAGAAAGTAAAACATTGTTCTTTTATCTAAATCATGCTAATCGAGGTAACCATAGCAGAAATGGTCCTACCACTTGATCCCTTGTAAGCAGAAGAGAAATATGGGAAAACACTAGGCTAAAGCGATAGTCATATATGTTGAAAGACGATCGCTATGTGAACAATTGAAGTTTGGTTCGCAAGGCCAGCAGTAAACAAAAGAGAGATGAAAGGAAAGGTGACCCCGTTTGAGAAAAGTTAAGTAGTTCATTTTTACTTTCTCTATACACACTATGTGCATAGTGTATAGAGAAGCTATTGCACTCCACCAAAAAATTCGATACCGAGATTTCACCGGAAATATATGTTTTAGGATCCCCTGTATTCAAAAAAAGTATTTCAGAAAAAGGTCCGTGTTTGTGTGTGTGTGTGTGTGTGTCCGTGTGTCTTTGAACACGATAACTCAAAAACGAAAAGCGGTAAAATACCAAAATTGGTATTTAAGTTTAGTAACTTCCAAGGATGCGACACGAAGATTTTGAGAAAAATCCCCCACCCCCAACTTCCCTTTACATGGAACTTTTTTCGAAAATGTTGATTTTCTAAAAAATGGCTCTAACGATTTTGATTAAATTATCGTATATTAAAGATATTTACCTGAAAAATAAAATGTATATTTTGAATTTTTTGGGAATAGCCTCTGAAGACTACTTTATTCTGGGTCAATTTTACGGAATTTTGCATAACTGCTAAACCGTAAGAGATGGACAAAAACTTACCACACAACAAGCGTAGAACACTTTAAAACACACAGTTTATACTCTATACATTTTTTCGTGGAGTTGATTGTTTTTGAGATATTCCTTGTTTTTGGTTTCAGCTATAAAAAACATATTTTTCTCATACACGACTTTGTGAACTCCTGCCCATACAAACAAAGGAATTTCAGTCACATATCAACCATCTTTTGACTATCAGTTTAACCTATGGTACTCCCTTATTTCGGTTCCACCAACAAGGAAGCAAGTAATAAGGCTACTTCGGCTAATGTTTTCTCGATTAGATAAAGTAAATAGAATAATTTGTTGCAGAGATATAGAGAAAGTAATGTGAATAGAACACATCAGATTTTTTATACAACAATCTTTTGTGTATTAGTTACATTTACTAGCTATGCAAAGTTCAGCATAATTCAACCAGAATGTGCAGGTCTTCAGAAGTTATTCCCAGGAAATGGAAATGCATTTTATTTGTGGTGTAAATATTATAATTTATATCATTTTACTAAAATCGTTAAGAGTCATTTTTGAGAAAAATAATATTTTCAAAAATGTTTCCATGTAAAGGATAATTTGGGGTGAGAAGATTTTGTTGAAAATCTTCTTATCGCATCCTTGGAGGTTACTCTACTTAAAAACAAGTTTGTAATTAACTATTTTAGTTTTTGAGCTATGTTGTCCACACATAACTAAAAGCTATCTCAAATATATTTCCGGTGGAATGTCGGTATCTAAGTACTTTCTCTACACGTACTCTGTACATAGTGTATAGATAAGGTATCGTAATGCACCCAAAAATTGGATATCGATATTTCACCGGAAATACATGCTTTGAGACCCTTGGATCCAAAAAAAAATCATTTTCGGAAAAATATGTGTGTGTCTATGTGCAGCATAGCTAATAAACGAAAAGGCCATTAAAAACGAAACTTCGTATTTAGCTTTGGTATCTTCCACGGATGCGACCTGAAGATTTTCGAGAAAATCCTCCCACCCCCATCTACCCTTTACATGAAAGGTTTTTCAAAAAAGTTCTTTTTCTAAAAAATGGCTCTAACGATTTTGATTAAAATATTGTATATTAAAGATATTTACCTGACAAATAAAATGTATATCCTGAATTTTCTGGGAATAGCCTCTGAAGACTACTTTATGCTGGATGAATTTTACGGAATTTTGCATCATTGCTAAACCGTAAGAAGTGGACAAAAACTTACCACACAAAAAATGTAGACCACGCTAAAGCACACAATTTATGTTATATACATGTTTTTCATGGAGTTGGTCGTTTTTGAGATATTCCTTGTTATTGGTTTCAGTTTTGAAAAACTCACTTTTCTCATACAGGAATTTGTCAACACCTGCCCATAGAAACAAAGGAACTTCAGTCACATAGCAACCAGCTTTTATTTCGCTTCTACTTACAAGGAAGCAAGTAATAACACTATTTCTGCTAATTTTTTCGCGTGAAGTAAACAGTATCATAAGCTTTTATAATATGTTTTTGCAGAGATGTAGCGAAAGTCGTGTGAATGGAACACATCAGATTTCCTTCTCTAACCACCATGTATGTTGTGCACAAGTTTTTCAAATTTCATTTATGCATTGCCTTGACTCATTTCCACATAAAACTTTTTGTTTTTTAACCCCAGAGTTTTCTCACTTATCGTTGAAAAACAAAATTGTAGCCTATGATGATGAGGTAAAGTTGCTTAAAGAATATTCGCGTGAAGGGATGTTATCGATCAGAGGACTGCGCACGCGAAGGTAAACTGGAGCACAGTTCATTGCATTGTGGAGCGATATACCGCCCCGTTATTCGTTTGTTACTGCAGGTAGGCCTGAGCTGAGGTCGGCCAGATAAAGAAATATCCCCTTGGAAAATGGAATTTTCTAACCTTGAGTGTGGTGCGCAAGAGTGGCTCAGAACACCAGCTCTGTCGTAGCAGGAGACTGCTGTTTCAATTATGTAACCGTGTTACTATACTATACATAATGTTGCTAAGGCAAGTTGGTGTTAACATCGTGTACTGTCATTTGCTACACGTCGCCAACACAAATTTAATACTGTTTTTTTTTCTTCTTCTTTAAAATAAAGTTCCGGAGGCTTGTCAGGACACCGGCGCTGTATTCCTTTTTCCTCTGTTTTTTACTTTCTCTACACGTAATATGTACATAGTGTATAGAGAAGGTATTGTATTGCACCCAAAAATTCCATTTCGATATTTCAACGGAAATATATGTTTTGAGACCGCCTGAATCCAAAAAAAGCAGTTTTAGAAAAATGTCAGTATGTGTCTGTGTGTATGTGTGTGTGTCTGTGGGCAGCACAGCTCAAAAACGAAAAGATCGGTAAAAAACAAACTTGGTATCTTCCAAGGATGTGACACAAAGATTTTCAAGAAAATCCCCCCACCCCCAACTACCCTTCACATGGAACTTTTTTCGAACATTTTGATTTTCTCAAAAATGGCTCTTAACGATTTTGAATAAAACACGGTGTATTAAAGACAAGCGATATGTATATCTTGACACCAAAATGTAGATCTCGTTAAAACACAGACGGTACGTTTAACACTTTCTTGTGAACTTAACCATTATCGAGGTTTAAATTTCTGAGTACTCAAACCTACTTTTCTCAAATGAAAAGTTCTCAGTTTTATCTTTCATTTTTTACTTATAATCAGATAAGTAGAATGAGATTTCATACCATCACATAGCGACAGGATCTAAAAAGATTTGACTATCTCTTTAGCCAGGTGTATGCATTTTCGTACTTCCCTGAAGAAAAATGTAATAAAATAATTTCTGCTAACGTTTATCTTGATTAAAGTTAAGTAGATAGAAAAAATATCTGATGTGTTCCATTCACATGACTTTCTCTACATCTCTGCAACAAAGTATTGTTAAAAAGCTAATGTTTCCATTTACTTCATGCAAAACGAGAAAAATTGGCCGAAACAGTCTTATTACTTGTTTCCTTGTAAGTAGAAGCGAAATAACGGAGTAGCAAAGGTTAAAGTGATAGGCAGAAGCTGGTTGCTATGTGACTGAAGTTCCTTTGTTTGTATGGATAGGAGTTGACAAATTCCAGTACGATTTTCAAAGCTGAAACAAAAAACAAGAAATATCTTAAAAACGATCAACTCCATGAAAAAAATGTATATTACATAAATTGTGTATTTTAACGTGCTCTACAATTTTTGTGTGGTAATTTTTTTCCATCTATTACGGTCTAGCAGTTATGCAAAGTTTTGTAAAATTGATCCAGAATAAAGTAGTCTTAAAAGGCTATTTCCAGAAAATTCAAGATATACATTTTATTTGTCAGGTAAATATCTTTAATATACAATATTTTAATCAAAATCGTTACAGCCATTTTTAAGAAAAAAATCAAAATCTTCGTGTCGCATCCCTGGAAGATACTAAACTTAAATACCAAGTTTGGTATTTTACCGACTTTTCGTTTTTGAGTTATCGTGTTCACAGGCACACGAACACACTGACACACGGACACACACACGCACCTTTTTGTGAAAATGCTTTTTTTGGATATAAGGGACCCTAAAACATATATTTCCGGTGAAATCTCGGTATCGAATTTTTTGATGGGGTGCAATACTTTCTCTATACACTATGTACATAGTACGTGTAGAGAAAGTAAAAATAAACTGTAAGAATAAATTGTTGCAGAGTAGGTCATTGTAATATACCAGATTTTTGCCTCAAAAATATTTCATGCATTTGTCTAACATTTGGTAGTAGTATATATGTGGTAAACATTTGAGTTAGTTTTTAAGAACTAAAGTTTCGCATGTTATTTCCCTTAACTTTGGTCCCACAAAGACTTATTTGTTAGAATTTTGAAATGATTCTGTAAATCAGTCAATGAGATTGACCTTGACTTGGAATGTTTTGTCAGACCCATTATCTAATTGGCTGAGCTGAGGCGAACGAAAATTCCCCATTTAATTTGTATGCTCATATCGCAGACTTCACCACGTGCTGCACTTATGACGTCACTCGCTTCGTGCTTAACAAGCCCTTCTTGCTTCTACACCTGCATATTTTAACTTTACACATATTCTTCTTCTTTTGTCATCAATCCTCCAATTGGTTTGCAGAAGTCCTTCATCTCTTCCTTCCTTTTTAACTTCTCTGCACGTATTATGCATGTTCCAATCAAAATTCGATGTTGAGATTTCGTCGGAAATACATATTTTAGGATCCAAAAGTGTATTTGTGAGCATATTAACTTATAAACAAAAATCTGATGTGTTACACTCACATAACTTTCTCTAGCTACTCTACAACCACACTTCTTACAAAATATCATCCTTCTTCCAACACCATGCTAAAAGAGATAAACAGCAGAATTTTATTACTTAGTTCCTTCTAAGTAGAATGCAACTAAGGGAATGCACAAGGCTAAAGTAATAGTCAAATGTTTTAAAAGCTGTCGTTATATGATTGTCATTGCAAATCACTTCTTTGCTTGGCCAGGAGAGAATAAAAGAAAAACGGAAACTTCCATCTGAGAAAAGTATAAGTGCTTCACAATTGAAACTAATAACAAGGAATACCTCAAAAACGGCAAGCTCCACGAAAAAAATGTATATAACATAACTTGTGTATTTTAACAAGATATATATTTTTATATAGTAAGCTTTTGTCTATCTGTTACGGTATACTAGTAAGGCCAAATTAACCAAAATTCACCCAGGAAAACAGGCGTTAGAAGATATTCAAAATATACTTTTTATTTTGGATATAAATAGCTTTAATATACGGGATTTTAATCAAAATCGTTAGAGCCATTTTTAAGAAAATCAAAATTTTCAAAATTGTTTCCATGTAAAGATTACTTTGTTGTGGGGGGATTTTTTTGAAAATCTTCGTTTCGCATCCTTGGAAGATACTAAACCTAAATACTAAGTTTGGTATTTAATGGTCTTTTCGTTTTGGGGCTATACTGTCCACAGACGCGCACACATACACACACACACGAACCTTTAGTTTTAAAAATGCTTTTTTCGGACTCAGGGAACCCCAAAACATATATTTCCGATGACATTTTGACATCGAATTTTTGGGTGCATTACAATACCTTCTCTATCCCTATGTACATTGTACATATGGGGCTAGAGAAAGTAAAAAGTGGATTAAATACTAACTTCGTATTTAAGCACAGTATCTTCTAAGGAACGGTGGCGTAGCTGAGTCTTTAGACTGCTCGGCTCCTCTCTAGGCGGCCCGGGTTCGATCCCAAGCGCCCGCATGTGAGATGTGTGATGGACGAAGTGGCTTCTGAGCGGGTTTTCTCCAGATCCTCCGATTTCCACCGCCACTCATTCCTTCAATTGCTCCATTATCACCTTTCCTATAATTCATTTTGCTTGCATTTCGTATCATCCATTTCCTCACGCTCAAGCCTGACTACCGGCCGGCCACTTCTTCCAGGTTCTTCATTCTGTGGTTACTAACATTTAGGGGAGTTCAAAATATTATATTAATATAATATTGTTGAAAATAATGCTACGTAGTAACTTTAAAGAACATTTTGTTACACTCTTTTGGTAAAACGTTAATAACTTTATAAATACTAGTGATACAGAATATGTTTTACTTTTTCTATACGTACTATGTACATAGTGTATAGAGAAGGTATTAACAATGCACCCAAAAATTCGATACCGAGATTTCATCGGAAATACATGTTTTGAGACACCCTGAATCCAAAAACAGCATTTTTAGAAAAAATGTCCGTGTGTCTGTATGTATGCGTGTGTCTGTGGGCATAGCTCAAAAGCGAAAAGTCTGTTAAAAACCAAACTTGGTATTCAGGTTTGATATCTTACAAGGATGCGACATGAAGATTTTCAACAAAATCACCCCAAAAGACCCTTTACATGGAACTTTTTTCGAAAATTTTGATTTTCTCAAAAATGGCTCTAACCATTTGGATTAAAATGTCATATTTACCGGAGAAATAAAACCTGGCATGCACACACATGATTCTCTTTCTGAAAATGCTTCTTTGGATTCAAGGGGTTCTAAAACATATATTTCCTGTGAAATTTCGGTATCGACTTTTTGTGTGGAATACAATACCTTCTCTAGCCACTATGTGTACACGCGGGGCTAGAGAAAGTGAAAATAGTGTATGACACACGTGTTAAAATTCTTTTATACTCTTCGTAGTATTACATACTCACAATATAAAACACCATTTTTACTTTCTCTACACGTACTATGTACATAGTTATAGAGAAGGTATTGCACTCCACCCAAAAATTCGATACCGAGTTTTCACCACAAATATATATTTTAGGGTCCCGTGTATCCAAAAAAAGCATTTTTAGAAAAAGGTCCGTGTGTGTCCTTGTGTCAGTGTGTCTGTGAGCACGATAACTCAAAAACGAAAAGTCGGTAAAATACCAAATTTGTTATTCAATTTTAATGTCTTCCAGGGATGCGACACGAAAATTTTGAGAAGAATCCACCCACACAAACTACCCTTTACATGGAACTTTTTCGAAAATTTTGATTAAAATATCGTATATTAAAGATATTTACCTGACAAATAAAGTGTATTTCTTGAATTTTCTGGACATCTTTATTCTGGATGCATTTTATGGAATTTTGCATTTTAATTTTCTCAAACATGACTCTAACAATTTTGATTAAAATATCGTATTTTAAAATAATATGTACATTTGAATTTTCTGGGAATACCTCTAAAGACTACTTTATTCTAGATTAATTTTTACGAATTTTGCATAACTGCTAAACTATAAGAGATGTACAAAAACTTGTCACACAAAAAAAATGTAGAACACGTTAAAACACACAATTTATGTAATATACATTTTTTCGTGGTTTTGATATTTTTCAGGATATTCCTTGTTTTTATTTTCTGCTTTGAAAAACTTATACTTTTCTTATACAGGAATTTGTCAACTCCTGTCCATACAAACAAAGGAACGTCATTCACATAGCAACCAGCTTTTTACTATCACTTTAACCTATGGTACTCCCTTATTTTGCTTCTACTTACAAGGAAGCAAGTAATAAGACTATTTCTTCTAATTTTTTCTCGATTGGCATGAAGTAAATAGAAGGATAAGCTTTTTAACAATAATTTATTGCAGAGATATAGAGAAAGTCATGTGAATGGAACACATTGGAGTTTTCATAGTTGTAGAGTACCTTATAATCTTTTACTAGTTTCTAAAACATGAAAGCGCCTCTAACTTACCCAATGTCCACTGGAAAGAATATGGTCGTTAAAGGGAGATAATCTTTCATAGAGACACACAAACAAATAATAAAAACAATCACACGCGCGCATGCTCGCGTTTCCTCTGTTTATATTAATATAAATAATTTACAAATTAATGTTATTTAAATTTCGCTAGGGAACACGGCGTATCTTTTTTAGCGTCCCATGTTCTTTCATTTTCATACGAGCTTTCGTTCTTTATTAATTAAATTATTTACTGTGTGTTTGTGTTTTACTCCGTATAATAAACAAGAAAAAATTATGATGTTAAAAGGTTTTGACAACATTTAATTAAATTTGAGTGCAATGGATAAAATCGAAAGTCGCGCAGAACATAAAAAGCAGCAGAAAGAGCTTTTCTGTTACACGTTTTACATATAAAAAAATAGGATGTGTTCCATTCAAATAACTTTCTCCAATCTCTGCAACAAATTATTTTTAAAAGCTTATGCTTCTATTTACTTCATGCTAGTCGAGAAAAAATTAGCAGGAATAGTCTTATTACTTGCTTCCTTATAAGTAGGAGGGAAATAAGGGAACACACTGGGATAAAGCGATAGTCAAATGTTTTAAAAGTGTCACTCTGCGATTGATTTTGAAATTCGCTTCTTTGCATGGCCAGGAGTAAAGCAAAAGAAAAACGGATTACAAATTTCTGTCTGAGAAAAGTTTAAGTATTTTAAAATTGAAATCATTAACAAGAAATATCTCAGTACGCTTGCGTAGTGTGGTGGTAGCGTATCTGCCTCACATTCAATAGATCGCGAGTTCGATCTCGCTTGTGAGTTGTCCGGTCAAGGTTTTTTTCAGGGTGTTCCCTGTCGAGTAACTTTAAGCTCCTTGGACCCCGATATCATTTGAGCATCATTTAATCGATGCATTCATCGTCCGATACGCCCAACCAAGTTAAAGGACAAAAAGGTATAGCTCAGAAATCGTTAATTCTGCCAAAAGAAAAAAAAAATAGAAGAGTATATTACACAAATTGGGAGTTTTAACGAGATCTACATTTTTTGTGTAGTAAGTTTTTAGCTATCTCTTACGGTTTACCAGTTATGTAGAAGTTATAAAGAAGGTTTCAGGGGCTATTTCGTGAAAATTCAGGATATACATGTAATTTGTCGTGTAAATATCTTTAGTACACTTAAAAATCTTGGTGTTGAGTTTTTGGAAGATGTTGAACTCAAATGTAGATTTGGTGCGTAACTGACTTTTCTTTTTTGAGATACCTTGTTTACCGACACATACACACATTAACCTTTATCTAAAAATGTTTATTTTATTCAGGGGACTCTATAACGTGTATTTCCAGTGAAATCTCGTTATCGAAATTTCTATCTATGTATGTAGATAAAGTAAGAACCGAAACCTGAAGAGGCTCCACTGAATGTTCCCCGGTCCCGCTAGAGGGACATGATTAAAGGATCTCTCGTGCCGGGTGGTCAGGCCAGAAAGTATTAAGGAATTCCGCGTATCTGTGTCGCCTGGCAGCTTCCTGCGGCGGTTCCTTTACCTCACCCTTTGCTTCCGTGGGTGTGAGCACACAAGAGGTGCTAGGTGTCCCCCACAGAACTGCTCATTGTGACTGTCATGTAGAGCATGCAGAAACAGCTCAGAGGAACAAATTTAGCTTTTCGGTAGCTCAGAGGAATAAATTTAGGAGTCAGAGAAACGACCTCTTGCGAGGAGAGATTATACAACAAGAATATGAAATCTTTCAAGCATCTGCCGTGATGCAGCAATATTTAGGAAAATTAATGAAAATGCTTGTTAAAAGCTTGACACAAATCGTGCATGTTCCAATACTCTGGAGCAAAACATTGGAAATGGCACCACCAATGCTACGGATAAAACATTTGAAGTGATCCCACCAAAAGTATAGAGCAAATCTCCTTTGATTTAATGGATGTACCCAACGTCTCATAAATGGTAAGGAGACAATTTACAGTTCTGAAGTCTCTTTCAATATTTTGGTCAAGCAATTTACTGTGATGTCACTGCCGAGAGTGACAGTTGTCACGGGTGGTGACCAATGTCCTTGTAATTGTGGGGCGTATCGTCTGCTGACCAATCATCAGCATTACTGTGATGTCACTGCCGAGAGTGGCAGTTGTCACGGTGGTGACCAATGTCCTTGTAATTGTGGGGTGTATCGTGTGCTGACCAATCATCAGCATTACTGTGATGTCACTGCCGAGAGTGGCAGTTGTCACGGTGGTGACCAATGTCCTTGTAATTGTGGGGTGTATCGTCTGCTGACATATCATCAGCATTACTGTGATGTCACTGCCGAGAGTGGCAGTTGTCACGGTGGTGACCAATGTCCTTGTAATTGTGGGGCGTATCGTCTGCTGACATATCATCAGCATTACTGTGATGTCACTGCCGAGAGTGGCAGTTGTCACGATGACCAATGTCCTTGTAATTGTGGGGTGTATCGTCTGCTGACCAATCATCAGCATTACTGTGATGTCACTGCCGAGAGTGGCAGTTGTCACGGGTGGTGACCAATGTCCTTGTAATTGTGGGGCGTATCGTCTGCTGACCAATCATCAGCATTACTGTGATGTCACTGCCGAGAGTGGCAATTGTCACGGTGGTGACCAATGTCCTTGTAATTGTGGGGTGTATCGTCTGCTGACCATCAGCATTACTGTGATGTCACTGCCGAGAGTGGCAGTTGTCACGATGACCAATGTCCTTGTAATTGTGGGGTGTATCGTCTGCTGACCAATCATCAGCATTACTGTGATGTCACTGCCGAGAGTGGCAGTTGTCACGGTGGTGACCAATGTCCTTGTAATTGTGGGGCGTATCGTCTGCTGACCATCAGCATTACTGTGATGTCACTGCCGAGAGTGGCAGTTGTCACAGGTGGTGACCAATGTCCTTGTAATTGTGGGGCGTATCGTCTGCTGACCAATCATCAGCATTACTGTGATGTCACTGCCGAGAGCGGCAGTTGTCACAGGTGGTGACCAATGTCCTTGTAATTGTGGGGCGTATCGTCTGCTGACCAATCATCAGCATTACTGTGATGTCACTGCCGAGAGTGGCAGTTGTCACGATGACCAATGTCCTTGTAATTGTGGGGCGTATCGTCTGCTGACCAATCATCAGCATTACTGTGATGTCACTGCCGAGAGCGGCAGTTGTCACAGGTGGTGACCAATGTCCTTGTAATTGTGGGGCGTATCGTCTGCTGACCATCAGCATTACTGTGATGTCACTGCCGAGAGTGGCAGTTGTCACGATGACCAATGTCCTTGTAATTGTGGGGCGTATCGTCTGCTGACCAATCATCAGCATTACTGTGATGTCACTGCCGAGAGTGGCAGTTGTCACGATGACCAATGTCCTTGTAATTGTGGGGCGTATCGTCTGCTGACCAATCATCAGCATTACTGTGATGTCACTGCCGAGAGTGGCAGTTGTCACGATGACCAATGTCCTTGTAATTGTGGGGCGTATCGTCTGCTGACCATCAGCATTACTGTGATGTCACTGCCGAGAGTGGCAGTTGTCACGATGACCAATGTCCTTGTAATTGTGGGGCGTATCGTCTGCTGACCATCAGCATTACTGTGATGTCACTGCCGAGAGCGGCAGTTGTCACGGGTGGTGACCAATGTCCTTGTAATTGTGGGGCGTATCGTCTGCTGACCAATCATCAGCATTACTGTGATGTCACTGCCGAGAGTGGCAGTTGTCACGGGTGGTGACCAATGTCCTTGTAATTGTGGGGCGTATCGTCTGCTGACCAATCATCAGCATTACTGTGATGTCACTGCCGAGAGTGGCAGTTGTCACGGGTGGTGACCAATGTCCTTGTAATTGACACTTGTGGGGCGTATCGTCTGCTGACCATCAGCATTACTGTGATGTCACTGCCGAGAGCGGCAGTTGTCACGGTGACCAATGTCCTTGCAATTGTGGGGCGTATCGTCTGCTGACCAATCATCAGCATTACAACATTTACGGGTTCAGTGCAAGTTCTCATGCATGACTGATCTGATTGATTTCATTGTGATTCCGCAAGGAATTGCTCTTGTTCTCATCCTAGAACTACCACGAGTGAAAATGTCTTAGTGATACACGAGGTGAGCTTACGTTAGCAGAAAGAATAAACATTTTACGTTTAGTGAAGTTGAAAAGAATATATTAAGAAAAAGTAGTTCCACATACGAGAACTGTGATAAACAATGCAAGGAAAGAAAGCATTTATAAGTAGTGGAACATGTGGTGCAGCAGACGGGCAGCGAGTAAATGTGGCAACAGCGTAGCGAGACAACCACATGTCAGCAGGAATGTCATGCTGTTAGAAAAGTAACGGTATGCTGTGATACATTTACGCCTGCATCTCATTGTAAATGTCGCTTACACGTGGCATAATCTTCACCAAATAACATAATTCTTGGAGATTGCTGGCTGAATGTAGTTGGCAGCCTAGAACGAAATCATAGCTACGGTTGACAAGACTGTATCATGAGATGTAATAGAGTTCTGTTGTTTTCCCAGTGTAATGTTTGAAGGAAACATTCCCAGCCTCTGTACGGTTATTGTCATGCTGTTAGCGAAGTAACGGTACAAATTCCGGTCTTGAGAATTCCTTTATCTAACTCGAGTGCAGCAGAGTGTAAACACAATAGTGAAAGTTGAATGCAGTGCCTCCTAATCATAAGATGGACCGTCAAGGAGATACGCTGTGAAGAAAGCAAAAGTAATGGACATGAAGAAACAGAAATCGCATCTGACGCCATCTAATGGGCCCACATGCAATAACAAGGAAATGACGTTATTGTTTGCTGAGTGCTTCTGTAAAACAGCTCCTTCCCTGCCGGGCGTGGGAGAGGGGGGGTATGCCTCACCTTCAAGGGGTCGCGAGTTCCTATCTCGTTTAGGGCGTGTTATCCGGATAAGGTATTTTCGGGCTTCTCCCTTATCCTGAGAAGACAAATATCGAGTAAATTTAACTTCCAAGGACTCCGAGATCATTTGAGCATCATTTAACTGAGTTCATTCATCATCCGATATGACCAACCAGGTCTGATGTGTTCCATTCACATGGATTTCTCTACATCTCTGCAACAAATTACTGTTAAAATGCTTATGCCTCTATTTACTTCATGCTAATTGAGACGAATTAGCAGAAATAATCTTATTACTTGCTTCCTTGTAAGTAGAAGCGAAATAAGGGAGTAGCATAGGTTAAAGTGATAGTCAAAAGATGGTTGCTATGTGACTGATGTTCCTTTGTTTGTATGGGCAGGAGTTGACAAATTCCTGTATGAGAAAAGTATGTTTTTTAAAGCTGAAACCAATAACAAGGAATATCTCAAAAACGTTCAACTCCAGGAAATAAATGTATATAATATAAGTTGTGTATTGATGAGGGATGAATTGGATTGATTGATGAGAGGTGAATTAAGTAAAATTATTAATGTGCTCTACAATTTTTGTGTGGTAAATATTTGTCCATCTCTTACGGGTCACAGCCAGTTTTGACAAAATCAGACACACACGGACCTTTTTCCAAAAATGTTTTTTTTTATTCAGGTGCCCCAAAACGTGTATTTCCAGTGAAATCACGGTATCGAATTTTTTGTTGCAATACAATACTTTCTGTATATAGTGCGTGTAGAGACAGTAAAAACAGAAGACACATACAAGATTAAAAGGAAGGTCTCGACCACGTTAGATGGATTGCGATGATGTACATGAAATTTGTTGAGCTTATCACATATTGTTGCAGGTCTAAAAATGATTTTAGAAGCGTATATTGTTGCAAGCCAACTAAAAATTGGTAATAGTTTAAGAGAAATTGGTAGTTTAGTAGAAGGATACGCTTCAGCATATTTCAGTCACCTATCTCCCCCTTAAACATGTCATTAAGAAACAATGATTAAAGCACATATAATTAATACGATCTCTAGAGCTCAGCAACTTCAGATGCACGGCCGTTGCATGTTCTATCTCCGTCAACCTATCCGTTTTAAAGAGTCGATTATGATTATTATTGCGCACGGATGTAATTTGCAGACACTGGGCAGAGCACCTGACGGAGTCTCTAATGTTTACAGACATGCTGATCTACTATTGAGCCCCGAGCCTCCGGCGGTCCCCAGTGACTCGAAGGCGAGGCCCAGGATAAACCTTTACAGTGCGCAAGCCATCGTCCAACCGTAACTCGCCAAACTTAGTCCTTCAAACGTAAAATACATGACTAGGAAATTGTGGGAACAGGCGAATTATAAAATGTAGATGTCTACAGAATGGAGCTCACTTTTGGGTTCCGAACACAAAACAGTTAGCAGTACAAAGGGGAGCGGTTCGTAGCGTAAACATGCGCGCATTGAGGTATAATCTGTTCCAAAAGTAGTTCATCACGCGTACTCACATTGTATGCATAAAGTAACACAATAAAACATTTATTTTATAATATGATTAGTACGTAAAAGTACCTACTTTTACAAATAAACATATGAAGCTTGATACGAAATATCTGAAGTGTTCCATTCACATGACTTTCTCTACATCTATGCAACATTTTTTTTAATTGTTTCATTTATATAGCCCCCTTTAACATCTAAGGTCATATCGGAGGCTTTGCACTTGAAACAACTCGTTGTCTGCAGGTTCTTTACGTTGGGTTTAAATTTATTTTCCTCAAACACATACATACTTCCAGACTCCGTGGGGAATAGGGAATAATTCTGGTTAAAGAAAGATTCCCCGCCCCAGCCGGGAATCGAACCCGGGACTTCCGGGTGAGAAGTCAGCGCGCTGATTACTCTAACAAATTATTGTTACAAAGCTTCTGCTTCTATTTACTCCATGCTACTCGAGAGCAAAATTAGCGGCAATAGTCTTATTACTTGCTTCCTTGTAAGTAGAGGCGAAATAAGGGAGCACCATATGTTAAAGTGATAGTCAAAAGCTGGTTGCTATGTGACTGAAGTTCCTTTGTTTGTATGGACAGTAGTTGACAAATTCCTGTGTGAGAAAAGTATACGATTTTTAAAGCTGAAACCAATAACAAGGAATATCTCGAAAACGATCAACTCCACGAAACAAAAAATGTATTTTAAGCTAATGAGTTCATACCTCATCTATAGAGTTAACCTCTCTTTTCTAATGCCCAATAATTCAACAAAAAGCCTCTTTTTAAGAACCTTAATTAGAGGTGTATTAATTTCACTGTGAGCTAATTCATGAATACGTCTGCATAAATTGTGTGTTTTAACGTGCTCTACATTTTTTGTCTGGTAAGCTTTTGTCCGTCTGTTACGGTTTAGCGGTTATGCGAAATTCCGTAAAATTCATCCTAAATAAAGTAGTCTTCAGAGGCTATTCCCAGAAAATTCTAATACATACATTTTATTTGTGAGGTAAATATCTTTAATATACGATACAGGCATTTTTGAGAAAATCAAAATTTCCAAAAAATGTCCATGTAAAGGGTAGTTGTGGGGGAGGATTTTCTTGAAAATCTTCGTGTCGCATCCTTGGAAAATAACAAACTTAAATACCAAGTTTTGTATTTAATGGACTTTTCGTTTTTGAGCTCTGCTGTCCACAGGCACACACACACAGACATACGCACACATGTACCTTTTTCTAAAAATGCTTTTTTTGGATTCAGGGGCACCCAAAACACGTATATCCGTTGAAATCTCGATATCGAAATTTTGGATGTATTACAATACCTTCTCTATATACTATGTCCGTGTAGAGAAAGTAAACATTCAGGATAATAATGTGCAGGGCTTTGAAAAGACAATGAAAGTAAATCAACCAAACTCGCTCAGAATTTATTGCAATGAATTACAAGACACATCGAAAGAAAATGTTCACTTTCTGTCACCCAAAATGTGTTTGAAACATCCACAAGTTTGTTTGGTGTCGAACCCTATTCAAGTCTTCATACATTTGTGTTAAATTTGCTGTAAGTACATTTGGATGTATGTTATCTATATTATCATTTGTATTTAGAATTTTTTCTATTTGGTTGAACGGAAGAGAAGGCCAAATGACTATGTCAGCCAAAACAAATACATAAATAAAAAAGAGAGATTCTGTTTTCTTCAATTCTAGCTTCTTAATCCCTTTTCTATTCGTAAATAGGCCTTTCCTCCTCTAGTTAAGCATTCAGTTCTGCACCAGTCTGTTGCTGAACTCCTTAAATATCTTCTGACTTCTTGTGGTAATAAATTCTTAACCGCTCTCTAGTCCCATTTCTTCTATTTTCATTTTCTAGGTAAGCAAACATTTATAGCCATAATCGATATAAGTTGCAGCATTCCATTTAATATTTTATAATCTTGGTCTTGCCTTTAAATATTCAATACCATTTTACATGCACCTCCTTCTCTCTTCATTCTAAGCTAGCATAGTGTATAGAGAAGCTATTGCACTCCACCCAAAAAATAGATACCGAGATTTCACCACGAATACAAGTTTTGGCGTCCACTGATTCCAAAGAAAGACATTTTTAGAAAAAGGTTATGAGTGTCTTATCTCTGTGTGTCTGTGGACAACATAGCTTTGGCATTTAAGTTTAATGTCTTACAAGCATCCGACAGAAAGGTTTCACGAAATCCACCCCCCCCGGTTTTGCACGAGAAGTGCTTTAAAATTTGTATTCTACTGAAAAATGCCTCTAACGATTTTTACTTTCCTTACACGTACTATGTACATACTGTATAGAGAAGGTGTTGTATTACAGCCAAAAATTCGGTATCAGGATTTCAACGGAAATACATGTTGGGAGACTCCCTCAATCTAAAAAAGCATTTTTAGAAAAATGTCCGTGTGTGTGTCTGTCTGTGTGTAAGTGTGTGTCCGTGGGCAGCATGGCTCAAAAATGAAAAGACCGTTGAATACCAAACTTGGTATTTAAGTTTAGTATCTTCCAAGGATGCGAACCGAAGATTTTCAAGAAAATCCCCCACCCCAAACTACCCTTTACATGGAACTTTTTTTGAAAATTTTGATTTTTTCAAAAATGGCTCTAACGATTTGGATTAGAATATGTATATTAAAGATATTTACCTGACAAATAAAATGTATATCTTGAATGTTTTGGGAATAGCCTCTGAAGACTACTTTATTCTGGATGAACTTTAAGGAATTTTACATAACTGCTAAACCGTAAGAGATGGGCAAAAACTTAACACATAAAAATGTAGAGCACATTAAAACACCAATTTATGTTATATACATTATTTTCGTGCAGTTGATCGTTTTTGAGATATTCCTTATTTCTGATTTCAGCTTTGAAAAAATTATACTTTTCTCATATAGGAATTTATCAACTCCTGTCCATACAAACAAAGGAACTTCAGTGACATAACAACCAGCTTTTGACTATCACTTTAACCTATGGTACTCCCTTATTTGGCTTCTACTTACAAGGAAGAGGGTAATAAGACTATTTCTGCTATTTTTTCTCGATTAGCTGAAGTAAATAGAAGCATAAGCTTTTTAAGGAAAATGTGTAGTACACAAACAACAGTAAATTAAAGAAGAGTGGCTCTATACCTAGAGATGCAGTTATTTTAAAACAATATCTAGTGTTTGCCATCTAATAAAGACAGACAACTTGCTCAAAATTACATCCTTTAAATATCCGACTTCATTCACTTTAAAAGTATGCAGTCGACTGAGGAAGCTGTCCATCACACTTGTCGCGCGGAATTTCTGATTGAGGAGTGGTAGCCTTTAATTCCCTAATATTGTCCTCACGAACGGAAACGACTTTCTACTCGAGGAATACCCAACGAAATGAATAAATCTGGAACTCATGGGACAGATTATCTGGATGTTGCCAGAGCGAGAAATAAGTCGACCTAGAGAGAGCTTCCGCAATCTAGTCGTGCTGATTTTAACTGTGTGGGCAGCAGCGCCATCTTGCTGGAAATGTAAAGTGAGCTTCACTTATGGACGCTCTTTAACTCCTGTGATTCTTAGCGTTCTATGAAAGACCACTTATTTTTGCTCAAAGGCCAGTTTATCAGACTTGAGGTTCATTGACGTTCCATAAATATTCGACAACGCTTTACTTCCCTTCCAAAAGAAGGCTTGCTAAAAATGTTTACGCCCGAAGCCGGGTTTGAGCCCGCGACCTTGGGAATCACAGTCTAGCACGTTATCCCCAGACCACGGGGATATCTTGCTGCAACCATATAGTGTCAAGACGTTCATTCGTTTTTAATTCAGATAACAGAAAATGCTCATCTTTTGCTTTCTCTACACTTACTATATACACAGTGTATAGAGAAGGTACTGCATTCCACCCAAAAACTCGATACCGAGATTTTACCAGAAATACATGTTTTGGGTCCAACTGAATCCAAAAATAGCATTTTTACAAAAACGTCTCCGTGTGTGTGTGTGTGGACATCATAGCTCAAAAACGAAAAGACCGTTGAATACAAACTTGGTATTTAAGTTTGGTTTCTTCCAAGGATGCGACTCGAAGATTTTCAAAAAATCCCTCCACCCCCCCTCCCAACTACCCTTTACATGGAAAAAATTTCAAAATTTTTGATTTTCTCCAAAATGGCTCTAACGATTATGATTAAAATACGGTATATTGAAGATATTTACCTGACAAATAAAATGTATATATTGGATTTTCGGGGAATAGTCTCTGAAGACTACTTTATTCTGCATTAAATTTACGGAATTTTACATAACTGCTAAACCGTATGAGATACACAAAAATTTACCACATAAAAAATGTAGAGCACATTTTATGTTATGTTATATAATTTTTTTCATGGAGTTAATCGTTTTTAGATATTCCCTGTTTTTGGTTTCAGGTTTAAAAAACATACTTTTCTCATACAGGAATTTGTAAACTCGTGTCCAAACAAACAAAGGAGTAGTATAAATATATAAACAATTTGATGTAATCCAGTCACATATGTTTCTCTACTGATATCTCAAAAAAAAGGTATTTTTATAAAGATTATTCTTTTATCTACAACATGGTAATCGAGACAGAAACAATTTTATTACTTAGTTCCTTATAAGTAGAAGGGAAATACCTACACTAGACTATAGCTACAGTCAAATGTTTTAAAAGCAGGACGCTATGTGAAAGAATTAAAGTTCTGTTCTTTTCCTTGCCCAGGATTAAACAAAAGAGATGTGAAACGAAAGGATACTTCAGAAAAGTTTAAGAAGTTTAAAATTGAAACCGATAAGATAGCAATATTTCTGAATCGGTTAAATCTGTAGGTAGGTATATGATATAAATTGTGTGGTTTAGCGAGATATATATGTTTGATGTGGCAGGGTTTTGTCCATCTCTTACTGTTGACGAGTTATACATCCAGAATAAAGAGCTCTTCAAAGGCTATTCCCAGAAAATTCAAGATATACATTTCGTTTGTCATGAAATATCTTAAACATATGACATTTTAATTAAATTTGTTAGGGCTATGTTTGAGAAAATAAAAAAAATTCGAAAAATATTCCATGTAAAGGGAAGCTGCAGGTGGGATTTTCCCCTGAAAATCTTTATTCGACATCTTTGAAAGATGCTGAATTTAAATACAAAGTTTGGAATTTTACTGACTTCGTTTTTGAATTATGTTGCTCACATACGGACGGATCTCAAAGTATATACCAGGTGTTAATGAACTGTACCAAAATATTTCACAGAATATGTAGATTACTAAAATAAGTAATTTGAGATAGGAAGCTTATGGCCTGTTTATTGAAATTTCGAGTAACGGCTATGAGTTTCTGAAGTGCCTGTACGCCACGTATCGCGGCACTGGGTCCGGAATGAATAATAATAATAATAATAATAATAATAATAATAGTAATAATAATAGCATTTACTGTATGACAGGAATCGAACTCACGACCTTTGGGACAGCAGCTTCCCGCGTTACGCATTAAGCCACCAGAGCAATTGAAAAAAATGTCTCCAGAGTAGGCTACATAACTCAAGAACGTAGTTAATGAATGCTCAGTGTCGCACTGTCAAGTGATTAGTTCGAGGTTTTACAGATTTTTGCGACACTAGTAACGAGCTGCTAAAAATCTATGTTTCTATACTCAGGCAGCAGTTTTAAAGACATTCTAAGCCATTTTTTCAACCTGCTTGGCTTTAACACCGACTTATCAGCACCTGATACCCACACGTTTAACGTTATGTTTATCCGGGGACCATGCATCGCCGATCTCAAATTACTTATATCAGTCACGTGCACAATCTCGCAAATTATTTTGGTGTAGTTCATTAACACTCTAAATTTCTGGTTAAACCTCGGCTTCAAACTTTTGGATGGAATACAATATCTTCCTTAACTACTGTGTACATGACACCTGCAGTGAAAGTAAAATATGTATAAAAGAGTGAAGCAATTTATGGTTGGTGTCTGATCAATTATCGGAAGTTTTGCTTGTACACAAACACATTTAAATGTTCATCTAACATAAGCAGATTAGGTAGAACTTTTTCCGTGCAGTCGTTTCCTGAAGTTGCGCACAGAATATTATTCTCATCTGTCAGTCAATTGTACGTAACTTATGAGCAACGTGTAGCTTATAAAGATGGAATTTTAATTTTGTTTTCAATATTCGGTGAAGCGGTCGCCTGTCGATTTGCATTGACAGCGAATGTCGACAGGCTGTGGACATGGCTGGCACGTTCTTGGCCTAACTTATGATTTCTTGTTTTCCATGTTCCCTCCAATAGTTTGCTCAGTCAATACCTCCTAGATAGAACTATATTGCTCTAAACATGGCAATTATTATTATTACTTTCTCTACACGTACTATGTACATAGTGTATAGAGAAGTATTGCACTCCACCCAAAAATTCGATACCAAGATTTCAACGGAAATATATGTTTTAGGGTCCCCTGTATCCAAAAAAAAAAGCATTTTCAGAAAAACGTCTGTGTGCGTGTGCGTGTGTCCGTGTGTCTGTGAACACGAAAACTCAAAAACAAAAAGTCGGTAATATACCAAACTTGGTATTAAAGTTTAGTATCAACACGAAGAAAAATTCCCCCACCCCAAACTACCCTTTACATGAAACTTTTGTGGAAAATTTTATATATCGTATATTAAAGATATTTACCTGACCAATAAAATGTATATCTTGAATTTTCTGGGAATAGCCTCTGAAGACTATTTTATTCTGGATGAATTTTACAGAATTTTGCATAACTGCTAAACTGTAAGAGATAGACAAAACCTTAGCACACAAAAAATGTAGAGCATGTTAAAACACACAATTTATGTTATATATACTATTTCGTGGAGTTGATCGTTTTTGAGATATTCCTTGTTTTTGGTTTTAGCTTTATAAAACGTATATTTTTCTCATACAGGAATTTCTCAACTCCTGTCCATACAAACAAAGGAACTTCAGTCTCATAGCAACCAGCTTTTGACTATCACTTTAACATTTGGTACTCCCTTATTTCCCTTATACTTAAAGGAAGTAAATAATAAGACTATTTCTGCTAGTATTTGTTCTCGATTAGCATGACGTGAATAGAAGCATAAGCTTTGGAACAATATTTTGTTGCAAAGATGTAGAGAAACTCATGTGAATGGAACACATCAGATTTTTGCATACCTTCCCCTTCAGACATTCCCACAGGAAGAAGTCAGGTGGTGTTAGGTCAGGAGATATTGGGGGCCAAAGATGATTCGATCTTGAAAACAGCTTTTGATTTCCCTCATGCTTGTACATGACGTGTGACTTGTTGGAAATATCAGCTGTTAACTGATTGATAAAGTCAGTGTTTAGCGCATGCTCATGAAAAAATACGCCTAGAGATCCTGCTCAGCAACTCCAATGTTTGTGCATGTAGGACATTAGGATTCGTTTGTGCGTGTTCTGAGAACTTAAGTAGCCATTCACGCCTCATCCGTGAAGCAAGTAAAGTCCAAGAATTCTGATTAATAAAAGTCTGAATCCATACACAAGCCAAGGTCAGTTGAACAATTCAAGTCTGTTGGCACTGTGCATTACATTGTCCACGAGAATGTTCATCACACTGTATAATACGGATTCGTATTCACTTATTAATATTGGATTAATTGTTTTTACTTTCTCTATACGCACTATGCACATAGTGTATAGAGAAGGTATTGTACTTCACCAAAAAAAATTCGATACCGAGATTTCACCGGAAATGTATGTTTTAGGGTCCCCTGTACCCCAAAAAAGTATTTTCAGAAAAAGATCTGTGTGTGTGTGTGTGTGTGTCAACACGATAACTCAAAAACGAAAATTCGGTAAAATACCACACTTGGTATTTAACTTTAGTATCTTCCAGGGATGCGACACGAAGATTTTGAGAAAAAGCCCCCCTCCCCAAACTACCCTTTACATGGAACTTTTTTCGAAAATTTTGATTTTCTCAAAAATGACTCTAACGATTTTGATTAAAATATCGTATATTAAAGATATTTACCTGACAAATAAAATGCATATTTTGAATTTTCAGGGAATAGCCTCTGAAGAATACTTTATTCTGGGTCAATTTTACGGAATTTTGCATAACTGCTAAACCGTAAGAGATGGACAAAAACTTACCACAGAACAAATGTAGAGCACCTTAAAACACACAATTTATGTTATGTACATTTTTTTTTTTTCGTGGAGTTGATTGTTATTTTAGATATTCCTTGTGTTTGTTTTCAGCTATAAAAAACATACTTTTCTCATACAGGACTTTGTGAACTCGTGTCCATACATGCAAACAAAGGAACATCAGTCACATAGCAACCAGCTTTTGGCTTTCACTTTAACCTATACTACTCCCTTATTTCGCTTCTACTTACAAGGAAGCAAGTAATACGACTATTTTTGCTAATTTTTTCTCGATAGCAGGAAGTAAATAGAAGCATAAGCTTTTTAACAACACTTTATTGCAGAGTTGTAGAGAAAGTCGTGTGAATGGAACACATCAGATTTTTTATGTAGGACAGGAGTTGGATAGGTAGCCAGGACAATTAACCCAATACCAATTGACCATAATAGTCGGCTATAGCATGCATCCTGGGACTTAAGTACTAACATTGTAAGTCGCCATTGGGGTTGTCGTCTCAAAATAATTTGAGATCACCTTGTGGTTTACCGGGAAACATGCGAGTCAGTTGAGAAATTTAATGCTATGCCGGCATTTTGCCGTTTTATATATGTTGTAATTAATCTTGCAACAGAATAATTCGTAACTTTATAGCTTTCCTCAGAATGGCATACAACCACTTCTGTCATATAACTTCTTGTTTCGGAAACTTGAACACGTGGACTTTATGTCCGGATCATAATTTCTCTTGCAGTTTGGCACACAACACTTAAGCACCATTATTACACTGTAATACTCGCATACAATTAGCAACAATGCTAAAGTATTCTCTAACTCTCCTTCAATCACGCAATATGGCAGCTCGCCTCCACAGGTAATGACGTCACAGGAAACGGCAAAGGTAGTTGTCAGGCCCTCCAGTATCTGGAGGGTGTTGGCTCAGCTCCAAATTGTCCACGTGTCAGCAACATGACATTGACGATCTCCTAGGCGTGTGAAATATTGAACATTAATTATACTAAGAAAACGAACAAAAGCTTCCACAGCTGAAACGCCTTATTGTACGAGCCATTCATCTATCGAAATTGAAGTGGCCAACCTTATGTAATAAATAAACTATTTCAAAGCTGCGTTACACGGTCGACTAAGAGGATTCTGGTGAGTTGCATACACTTCCGGATTCCAAACCTCAGCAGATCACATTCCATCCAACGTGATCATGACCTTCCTCTTAATATTATATGTATGTGTCTTCTGTTTTTACTTTCTCTACACGTACTATGTACATAGTGTATAGAGAGGGTATTGTAATGCACCCAAAAATTCGATATCGAGATTTCACCGGAAATAAATGTTATGGGTCCCCCTGAATCCAAAAAAAGCATTTTTACAAAAAGGTCCGTGTGTGTGTGTGTGTGTGTGTGTGTGTGTGTGTGTGTGTGTGTGTGTGTGTGTCTGTGTGTGTGTGTGTCTGTGGACAGCATAGCTCAAAAACGAAAAGACCGTTAAACACCAAACTTGGTATTTAAGTTTGGTATCTTCCAAGGATGCGACACGAAAATTTTCAAGAAAATCCCCCCACCTCCAACTAACCTTTACATGGAACTTTTTTCGAAAATTTCGATTTTCTCGAAAATGGCTCTAACGATTTTCATTAAAATGTCAAATAATAAAGATATTTACCTGACAAGCAAAATGCATATCTTGAATTTTCTGGGAATAGCCTCTGAAGAATACTTTATTCTGGATGATATTTACGGAATTTTGCATAACTGCTAAACCTTAACAGTTAGATAAAAACTTACCACACAACAAATGTAGAGCACCTTAAAACACACACTTTATGTTATATCATTTTTTTCGTGGAGTTAGTCGTTTTTGACATCTTCCTTGTTTTTGGTTTCAGCTTAATAAAACATACTTTTCTCATACAGGAATTTCTCAACTCGTGTCCTCACAAACAAAGGAACTTCAGTCACATAGCAACCAGCTTTTGACTATCACTTTAACCTATGGTACTCCCTTATTTCGCTTCTACTTACAAGGAAGCAAGTAATAAGACTGTTTCTGCTATCAGATTTTTTTCTTTCTCTAGCATGTATGTACAATATACACGTATATAATGTATTGCATTCCATCCAAAAATTGGATACTGAGATGTCACCGTAAATACATGCATTGCGACTACCTGAATAAAACAAAAATCTGATATGTTCCATTCACATGACTTTCTCTACATCTCTGCTACGAATTATTGTTAGAAAGCTTATGCTTCCATTTACTTCATGCTAATCGAGACAAAATTAACAGAAATCGCTTATTACTTGCTTCCTTGTAGCGAAATAAGGGAGTACCATAGGTTAAAGTGATAGTCAAAAGCTGGTTGCTATGTGACTGAAGTTCTTTTGTTTGTATGGACAGGAGTTGACAAATTCCAGTATGAGAAAAATATGTTTTATAAAGCTGAAACCAAAAACAAGGAATATCTAAAAAACGATCAACTCCACGAAAAAATGTATATAAGATAAATTGTGTGTTTTAACGTGCTCTACATTTTTTGTGTGTTAAGTTTTTGTCCATCTCTTACGGTTTAGCAGTTATGCAAAATTCCATAAAATTCATCCAGAATAAAGTATTCTTCAGAGGCTATCGAAAGAAAATTCAAGATATACATTTTATTTGCTAGGTAAATATTTTAATATACGATATTTTAATCTAAATCGTTAGAGCCATTTTTGAAAAAATCAAAATTTTCGAAAAAATTCCATATAAAGGGTAGTTTGGGGTGGGGGATTTTTCTCAAATTCTTCGTGTCGCATCCCTGGAAGCTACTAAACTTAAATACCATGTTTGGTATTTTACCAACTTTTCGTTTTTGAGTTATCGTGTTCACAGACACAAGGACACACGGACACACACACGGACCTGTTTTTGAAAATGCTTTTTTTTTTGGAAACAGGAGACCCTAAAACATATATTTCCGTTGAAATCTCGGAATCGAATTTTTGGGTGGAGTGCAATACCTTCTCTATACACTACGTACATAGTATGTATAGAGAAAGTAAAAATTAGAAACATTTCTGTGTGTGTGTGCAGCGCATCTGTTGAATATCAAACCTGGAAATGAAATGTATATCCTAAATTTTCTGGGTATAGCCTCTGAATACTGATGTATTCTGTATAACTGGTACACCGTACGATAAAAACTTACTGCACACAGCGTAAAAGACAGACATGTTGTATCTCATATACCTACCTAGCTTCACTTTTGTAGAGTTAACCGTTTCCGAGATATTCCTTGTTATTGGTTTCAGTTTTAAACTGGTTTAACTTTTCTCAAACTACAAGTTATCTTTCGTTTCCTGCTCTTTTGTTTTACTCCTAGCCACGCAAAAGAAAAATGGCTATCGCGTTAACCTAGTGTATTCCTTTCTTACTCACAAGGAAGCTAGTAATAAGACAATTTCTCTACAGAGATGCAGAAACAACCACGTGTCTGTAACAGATCTTTTTTTACTTTGTCTAGGCGCGTATGTACAATCCGGAAATACATGTTTTAGGAGCCCCTGTATTTTCAGAAACAGGTCCGTGTGTCTGTCTGTATGTCTGTCTGTGTGTCTGTGGACAGCATAGCTAAGAAACGAAAAGACGGCTAAATACCAAACTTGGTATTTAAGTTTGGTTACTTCCAAGGATGCGACAAAATCAAAGAAAATTCCCCCACCCCTAACTACCCTTTACATTGAACATTTTTAGAGAGTTTTGTTTTTCTTAAAAATGGCTCTAAGGATTTTGGTTAAAATACCATATAATACAGGTATTTCAATCAGAAATGAAATGTATATCTTGAACTTTCTGGGACTAGCTTCTGAAGACCTCTTTATTCTGGATGAAATTTGCTGAATTTTGCGTAATTAGTAAACCGTAAAAGATAGATAAATGGTTACTGCACAAAACATATAGATCTCGTTAAAATACACAATTTATGTTATATACATTTTTTTCGTGGAGATTGCCGTTTTCAAGATATTCTTTGTTATTAGTTCAATTGTAAAGTACCTATACTTTTCTCAGACAGGAAGTGTCCGTTTTTCTTTTGTTCTACTCCTGGTCAAGCAAAGAAGCGATTTACAATGACAATCGCATGAGAGCTTTTAAAACATAAGATTATCACTTTAGTGCATTCCTTTAGTTTTCTTCTACTTATAAGGAAGTAAGTAATTAAAACATTCTGCTAAAGTTTATCTCTATTAGCATTGTGTAGAAAGAAGAATAATCTGTTGCAATAGCTTTTCTACATATTGTATGCATCGTACGTGGTAGAGAATGTAATTAGTTATAAAAGTTGCATTAATAGTTATTTTGTTGAATAACTGACTGTATTTTAATGTTGTTCTTCGTAAGACTGTCTTGTTGACCAAGGAAGGTTCGGTAATACTGTGGGAGATATTCTGACTGGTAGATTCTATCTAGTGAAACTGGGACAGGCCCTTTGGGATTGTCCTGAGAGAGTTATTAATCAGCCTGGAGCCCAGCTCATAAGGGACGTGGCACAACACACCGAAGGGAAGCAAATACCTAACGAATCAAAATATAAAGTAACTAATCAATCGTTCGGTCTTCTCCTCAGCGCGGTGGTAGGTTGCTGCTTTCCAAGCGGGAGACCTGGATTTGATTCCCAGTACCGGCATGGGGTCTACCTCACCAGGTCTCACCCTCCAATACTGCACCCCATGGACCGCGATGGGGGACGCAGCGGCCGGGCGGTATGCTAAGGTTCCTTGTGAGCTGTTATGCCATGGAGTTGTTATTATCAGTCGCTCCCAAGTCAGCCATCGAGAGCACCTTAACGAGCAAATCCAAATCTAAGGGTAAAGATTAAGGAACTGAGAAACAGAGGGTTCTTCCAAATAGAGTATAGCGAATAGGTCACAGTCTGTTTTTGTTTCTATCGTGACCTCTGGGAGGGAGACAAAATCCGTATCAGATGAGCGAGAGCATGGACGGAGTCCTTAACGTTTCCAGAGCGTATGCATTCTAACACGCTCCGGCACCGTCCAACCACAACACGTTGAACGCCGGCACAATGTTTATACATGTATTTATTTGCTAGCAATTGTTACGGCATTGACTAATATTTGTTCTAGCACCGACACTGAATGAGCTCTGCGGGATTCCAATTAAACAACGTGAAAATAACAAGGTACAGTTAATATTAACAATATTGGTTACAATCTGCATACTTATTGCACGACTGGTAGAGCCACCTGGACGGAAAATATATCTTCCGGGTATCCGCATGTTTCAGAACACAATTATATAAACTCTTTTGCGAACTTTGTCACACAGAGGACACAAAGTTGAATCTGCTCGTTAGAATCCTAATTGGGTGCTCGGAGCGCAGATTCTCTTTCATTTAGAAGGATTTTCTAAAAATCTGATTTCACATTAACGTTAAATGCAGCCTTTGAAGTGATTAGCTTATCTTCGTTCAGCGGATCTGAGTCAAAGCCGAGCTAAAAGCAGCTCACTTCCTGGAAAATGTGCAGCTTTTTCATGGACTTAAACCTAGTCATTATAAATGTATTCTGTTTATACAGGGCATGTCAGATCGTAATAAATATCTGCCAGTTCAGTTAAAATACTATGTACATGGCTTAATTATCCCGTGTGCAGATGTCCTTGCGTTAAAAAAGCTGCAGAACTCAACGGGGATATTTCAAGCTAAAACCGGCCAGTGGGAACTGAATGACCTTTTTAGGCCTCTGGTAGAACCGGTCAAGTCAGCTTTCAGTCTCGCTGTTTCTCGCTGGCTCTCGCAGCCAGTAGATGGCGCTGAACACATAGCTGGCAGGGGAGAGCTTGGCCAACGAGCGTACAAGAGTCTCGATTACTCGCAAGACTGCGGTGTAATGCGCGGAAACTCGCAGTCAGCCCTTTAAGTTATATTATTTCATCTGTTTAAATGATTTAAGGTTTAAATAGCCTACAAGGATAAAGCAGTTATTTAAATAACCCACGCTAGGCAAAAGATTAAAAACGAAATATGGTATCACAGATAATGTGTACGTGTCTCCACTTTTGTTATAAGTGTGTATATATGTTATTACTCCTAAGACGTTTATTTTGAAAGAAGTAACTCTATTTTCGGTTGTAACCTGAGCATGTTTATACATAGCAACACAAAGTATAGTATAGGTATGTCATTAACGATTAATATCGCTGATTCAAACCGTTTACTGCGAACGCGTTTGGAATATAAGTACTGTTAAACGATGAGTATTTTGAGTTATTACTAGGGCCCGGATTTTTAGCTTTCTTTAAATACAGTTTTAGCCTTTAACTATCTTCTATTAAACCTCCTAGTTTTTAAAAATATTCCCAGCCTTTTTACTTTCTCTACACGTACTATGAACATATTATATAGAGAAGGTATGTATATTCGTTACCGAGATTTCATCGGAAATATATCTTTTGGGACTCCTTGAGAGCAAAATTTGTTATAGAAAAACAACTGTTGTGTGCTGTGTATGCGCGCGCGCGTGTATGTGTATATATGGGCAGCATAGCTCAAAAACGAAAAGTCCGTTTAATATCAAACTTGATATTTAAGTTCAGTATCTTTCAAGGATGCGACACGAAGATTTTCAAGAAAATCCCTCCACTCCAAACTAACCTTTGCATGGATAAAACTCCTAAAGTTTTGATTTTCTCAAAAATGACTAACGATTTTGATTAAAAATATCTTATATTTAAGATTTTTATATACCATATAAAATGTATATCTTGAATTTTCTGGGAATAGCCTCTGAAGTCACCTTTATTCTGGCTGATTTTTAGGGAATCTTGCACAACTGGTAAACCGTTGGAAATATACAACCACTTATTAAATAAAAATGTAGAGCTCGTTAAAACACACAATTTATGTCATATACACTTTTTTCGAGGAGTTGGCCGTTTTCGAGATATTCCTTGTTGTTGGTTTCAGTTTTAAAATACTTATCAACACTTGGCCACGCAAAGAAACTGATTTCAATCCCATAGCAACCACATTTTAAAACATTTGACTGTCGGTTTAGCCTAGTGTATTCCCTTATTTCCCTCCTACTTACAAGGAACTAAGTAATAAGACTGTTTCTGCTAATGTTTATCTCGATTAGCATGAAGTAAATAGAAGTATAATTATTATTATTATTATTATTATTATTATTATTATTAGTAGTAGTAGTAGTAGTAGTAGTAGTAGTAGTAGTAGTAGTAGTAGTAGTAGTAGTAGTAGTAGTAGTAGTAGTAGTAGTAGTAATATTGTTGTTGTTAGGCTGAAAATATAAATATTTCCCCACGTAGAATGGCTTTAGATGAATTTGAATAAAGGAAAGACATTTGGCTACAAAAGCTATAGTTGAGGGTATGGGGCGAGACCGTTGTATTTTAAAACAAAATTGTAGGTACACAATAAAACCGCAAAACTGTAGCATCTGCTAAGCGGGAGTAGCAATTTTCGAGGTTTACTATACTAAAACACACCCCTATGCTTCCTCGTGCTCCAGTTTTGTATGCAAGATTTCCTTTGAGAGTCGCGCGTTACTAGAGAGCAGAGGAAGTCATTGAAAGGCTTGTCCACAGCTGTGGATTCAATCCGGATCAAGAAGGCGCGCGCGCACACCTTGCAAATTACAGTTCATCTCGATGTGATGATTTAGTACCTGGAACCGGAAACACCTGGGCCAGGTAGTAGCACGTGCGACAGCCCACTTCCGTCCCTCTCCTCGCCGCGCCGTCTGCTCGCCGCAATCACGCTACAAGATACTGTCATAGCAACGATAAACACCTCTTGACATTTTAGCAGTTTTAGTAAAGTCTTACGATTTTTCTCTACCCATTATCGTTTCTCTATGAAGCCGCTACAAACCATCATAGTCCACCTGGGTAGTGTGGTGGTAGCGTGTCTGCCTCACATTCAAAAGGTCGTGAGTTCGAATCTCGCTTAGGGTGAGTTACCCGAATAAGGGTTTTTTTTTTTTTTTTCAGGGTTTCCCCTTGTCCTGAAAAGATGAATGTCGAGTAACTTTAAGCTCCATGGACCCCAGATTATTTGAGCATCATTTCACTAAATTCATTCATCGTCTAACATGACCAACTAGGTTAAAGGAGGTTAAGCAAAAAAAAAAACAAAAACAAAAAAAAAAACAATATAACAGGAATTTCAACTTTTGTCTAGAGAAAAATTTCGTGAATAAAATAACAATAATAAGCCTATATGGACACGAAGAATAATATACCTAAATACCATATGTCTTGACGTATATTTGCTCCAAAATCACTGCAACTTGATGTCCATATCATAAATCATGGCCTTGTTGCTTACAGAGTTTGTTGAACTCCTTCCACACACTCTTTCTATTGTTTTTAGTTTTCAATTAATATGTCTATTTTAGCGACAGACCTTTCCTCAAAACGTTTTGGAACTTCCGCCATTATGTACGGGAATATCACTACACAGTGATACTGTTATTATGAGATGATCATTAGTTCAGAGAGAAACAAAATGCACGTGGGTGTGATAAAAAACAATTAAAATACAGAGATAATGAGTTCCGATTGGTTGGAATTTTACACGCCAATGCACTTCATTGGCCAATTCCTAAGATCACGTGTCATGAACGAAATAGACAATATAAAATCTGATGTGTTACATTCACATGACTTTCTCCACATCGCTGCAACAAATTATTGTTTATTTCTATCTACGAGGGCGTCTTTTTTCAACCTCCGATAAGCTATAAATAAAATACAAGTTTATAGAAAACAATTATTTTATTACTAAAAGTTTTGTACACTTATGGTTACTTTTCAACATAATCACCGAAAAGATTTATCGTACCTGTGCACAAGCTTTGCAATACCCGTTTCAAAAAATGTTGCCGCCCACGATTTCAAAGGAGCATTGAAGATCTTTGTACTTTACGACGTTTGCGGAGAGACATTAAAAAAATCTGATGACTTTCTCTACTTCTGTGTAACAAATTATTATTAATAAACTTATTCTTCTATTTACTTCATGCTAATCGAGAAAAAATTAGCAGAAATAGTCTTATTACTTGCTTCCTTGCAAGTGGAAGCGAAATATGGGAGTACCATAGGTTAAAGTGAAGTCAAAAACTGATTACTAGGTGACTGAAGTTCCTTTGTTTGAATGGACACGAATTGACAAATTCCTGTATGAGAAAAGTAAAAGTTTTTCAAAGCTGAAACCAAAAGCAAAGAATATCTCAAAAACGATCAACTCCTCGAAAAAAATTTATATAACATAAATTGTGTGTTTTAATGTGCTCTACATTTTTTGTGTGTTAAGCTTTTGTCCATCTCTTACGGTTCAGTAATTATGCAAAATACTTCCAGAATAAAGTAGTCTTCAGAGGCTACTCCCAGAAAATTCAAGATATACATATTATATGTATGTAAGTATCTTTACTATACAATATTTTAATCAAAATCGTTAGAACCATTTTTTAAAAAATCAAAATTTTCGAAAAAAGTTCCATGTTAAGGGTAGTTGGGGTGGGGGAGATTTTCTTGAAAATCTTCGTGTCGCATCCTTGGAAGATACCAAACTTAAATACCAAGTTTGGTATTTAACGGTCTTTTCGTTTTTTAGCTATGCTGTCCACAGACACACACACACACAGAGACTCACACACGCACACACACAGATCTTTTTCCAAAACTGCTTTTTTTTTTTTATTCAGGGAGACCCAAAACATGTATTTCCGGTGAAATCTCGGTATCGAACTTTTGGGTGCAATACAATACCTTTTCTACATACTATGTACATAGTATGTGTAGAGAAAGTAATAAAGAAGAAGAATGCAACTTCAGGAATTGTGTTGATCCATGACAACGCTCGTCCACACACTGCTGGCACAACCCATCGGCTCCTTGAACAATTTCAATGGGATCCGCCGTACAGTCCTGACATGGCACCCAGCGACTTTCACCTTTTCCCTGAACTGAAGACGTGGCTAGGAGGGCAACACTTGCAAACCAACCAAGATCTTCAAAACCACGTCAATGTTCATTTGAAATCATTTGTGGCAACATTTTTTGAAGCGTGTATTGCAACATTTCCACGATAAATGTCTCAATCTTTTCGGTGATTATGTTGAAAAGTAAGCATAAATGTATAAAACTTTTAGTAAAAAATAAAATATGATCATTCTGGTTAAATATTACACTTTCGTCTGTCTCCAGTAGGTACTATAAAGCACTAGAGGATATTGGGTAGAGATGCTCTGTGAGTCACCCTCAGAATGGATAAGATGAAGTGTGTGCTGCGCAGGCGCAGGACAGCGGGAAATAAACAGTGTACACTTACTGTAAACAGAGGTTGTGAAATTACATCATGAGCAAGGCGGTATAAAAATAACGTTTCATGAATGGTGTCCTTCAGTGTAATGTGCGTGAGTAGGCAAGCGGGTGTGGAACACAAATCCATTCTTTCATGTTATCTGTGCTCCTACTGCCGAGAGGTACACTATCAAACTTGCTGATTCTCTCTTCCCTTTCTCCAGATTTTCTTGAGGGGGGGCTTTTCCACAAGAACCTTTCATTTTTACTTTCTCTACACGTACTATATACATAGTGTATAGAGAGGTATTGTAATGCACCCACAAATTCCATACTGAAATTTCACCGGAAATACATGTTTTGAGACACCCTGAAAAAAAACTTCTAGAAAAATGTCCGTGTATCTGTGTGTGTGTGTGTGTCTGTGGGCAGCATAGCTCAAAAACGAAAACTCCGTTAAAAACCAAACTTGGTATTTAGGTTTGGTATCTTCCAAGGATACGACATGAAGATTTTCAAGCATATCCCCCCACCCCAACCACCCTTTACATGGAACTTTTTTTAGACAATTTTGATTTTCCCAAAAATGGCTCTAACGATTTTGATTAAAATATCGTGTATTAAAGATATTTACCTAACAAATAAATATCTTGAATTTTCTGGTAAGAGCCTCTGAAGACTACTTTATTGTGGATGAATTTAATGGATTTTTGCATAACTGCTAAACCGTAAGAAATAGACAAAAATTTTCCACACAAAAATTTACCACAAATTTTTTCGTGGAGTTGGTCGTCTTTGAGATATTCCTTGTTATGGTTTCAGCTTTGAAAAACTTATACTTTTCTTATACAGGAATTTGTCAACTCCTGTCCATGCAAACAAAGGAACTTCCGTCACATAGCAACAAGCTTTTGACTATCAGTTTAACCTAAGGTACTCCCTTATTTCACTTCTACTTACAAGTGCGCAAGTAATAAGACCATTTCTGCTAAGTTTTTCTCTACTAGCATGAAGCAAATAGAAGCATTAGCTTTCTAACAATAATTTATTGCAGAGATGTAGAGAAAGTCATGTAAATGGAACACATTAGATTTTTAATTTCTCTACACGTATTATGTATATAGTGTATAGAGAAGGTTTTGTATTGCACCCAAAAATTCGATACCGAGGTTTTACCGGAAATAGACGTTTTAGGGACCCCTGTATAAAAAACAAATTTTAGAAAAAGGTCTGTATCTGTAAGTGTGTCTCCGTGTATCACTGTATCCGTGTGTCTGTAAACACGATACATTTATTTTTTGAAATCTTCGACACTCTAAAAAATGACTAATAACTTCGATTATAGAGCTCTCTTTATTTTTTTATAGCAAAAATTAGTTTGTAGTGAGCATTGTAGAATTGCTGATATTGTATTGTTTTTTTCTACGCTTAATCTCCTTTAACCTGGTTGGTCATATCGGACGATGATTGGAATGATCTCGGGGTCCATGGAGCTTAAAGTTACATGACATTCTTCTCAGGATAAGGGAAAACTCCGAAAAAAATCTTATGTGTTCCATTCACATGACTTTCTCTACATCTCTGCAACAAACTATTGTTAAAAAGCTTATGCTTCTATTTACTTCATGCTAATCGAGAAAAAATTAGCAGAAATAGTCTTATTACTTGCTTCCTTGTAAGTATGAGAGAAATAAGGGAGTACCATAGGTTAAAGTGCTGGTTGCTATCTGACTGAAGTTTTAAAAGCTGAAACAAAAAACAACGAATATTTAAAAAACGATCGACTCCATGAAAAAATGTATATAACATAAATTGTGGATTTTAACGTGCTCTAATGTTTTTGTGTGGTACGTGTTTGTCCATCTCTTCAGACGCTTGGGGAGAATACGCTGACCACCAAATCTGGATATCGACTAAGAGAGAAATCTGATACTAGTCCAGGAAAGCGGCAGAGAAAGGAAGAAGCTAGATTTACGTATAGCTGTACACCCCGTGTATACCCCTAGGGGACCGGATGGAACGTGAGGAGGGTTGAAGAAAGCCCGTGCCTCCAGCATCGCCGCAGAGGCGCGTGACCGGAAGTCTGCCGCGCCATTATTTCCGGCACGCTCCTCCACAGGCATGCGCTGAGGTTGTGCCATCATCCAGCAACCACCGACCTCCCCCTGATGTTGGGGGCGGCAAGGCTTCTTCACTCTTGTTTCTGGTTCAGTGAGGAAAACCCCATGTTACATCACTTGGAAACGTTCGTCACTCTCCAATAAGTTTGACTTGTTAACTCCAAGGCTAGCCTCCAAGCTCTGAGCTTTTTAAACTTACCTATTACTTTCTCTATGCGTAATATGTACGTAGTGTATAGAGAAAATAATGTATTGCACCCAAAAAAATCTGATGTATTCCATTCACATGACTTTCTCTACGTCTCTGTAACAAATTATTGTTAAAAAGCTTATGCTTCTATTTACTTCATGCTACTCGAGAAAAAATTAGCAGAAATAGTCTTTTATTACTTGCTTCCTTGTAAGTAGAAGCGAAATAAGGGAGTACCATAGGTTAAAGTCATAGCCAAAAGTTGGTTGCTATGTGACTGAAGTTCCTTTGTTTGTATGGACACGAGTTGACAAATTCCTGTATGAGAAAAGTATGAGCTTTTCCAAGCTGAAACCAAAAATAAGGAATATCTAAAAAAATAAAAAAAGATCAACTCCTCAAAAAAGGGTATATAACATAAATTGTATGTTTTAAAGTGCTCTACATTTTTTGTGTTGTAAGTTTTTGTCCATCTCTTACGGTTAAGCACTTATGTAAAATTCCGTAAAATTCATCCAGAATTAAGTAGTCTTCAGAGACCATTCCCAGAAAATTCAAGATACACTTTTTATTTGTCAGGTAAATATATTTAATATACGACATTTTAATCGAAATCGTTAGAGCCATTTTTAACAAAATCAAAAATTTTGAAAAAAGTTCCATGTGGGGGAATTTTCTTGAAAATCTTCGTGTCGCATTCTTGGAAGATACCAATCTTAAATACCAAGTTTGGTATTTAACGATCTCTTCGTTTTTGAGCTATGCTGTCCACAGACGCACACACATACACACAACGCACACACGGACCTTTTTCTAAAAAGCTTTTTTTGGATTCAGGTGGACCCAAAATAAGTATTTCCGGTGAAATATCGGTATACACTATGCACATAGTACGCGTAGAGAAAGTAATTAGAGATTTCACCGGAAATATGTTTTGAGATCCCCTGAATTTTTGGAAAAAGATCCACGAGTGTGAGGATGGCTTAGACAGCAGAACCCAAAAACTAATACATTCTTAAATTCCAAACTTGGTATTTAAGTTCAGTATCTTCCAAGGATGCGACACGAAGATTTTCAAGAAAAACCCACACTCCCAACTAACGCTTACATGGAAACATTTTCGTAAATTTTCACAAAAATGACTCTAACAAGTTTTATTAAAATGTCGTATATTAAAGATATTTACATGAGAAATAAAATGTATATTTTGAATTTTCTGGGAATGGTCGACCTATTTATTCTGAATGAATTTTGCGTATCTGGTAAACCATAAGAGATACACAAAAACTTACTACACAAAAATATTGATGACGTTAAACCATACAATACGTGTCATATACTTTTTTTCGTGTAATTAACCGTTTCTGAGATATTCCTTGTTATTTGTTTCAGATTTAAAATACCAAAACTTTTCTCACACGGAAAGTTTGGGCCGCGCCTTGGCCGAGTGGTTAGACTACTCGCCTCTCACCTAGACGGCCGGGGTTCGATCCCAAGCGACCGCATGTGATATTTGTGGTGGACAAAGCGGCGCTGGGGCGGGTTTTCTCCGGGTACTCCGGTTTCCCCCGCCATCGCATTCCACCGGTGCTCCATCATCATTCACGTATCACCAGTGTCACCGCCTGCGGTGCCATAAGTAGTAAAAGCGGGCGCTAAACACTACAAAAAAAAAAAAAAAATCACGGAAAGTTGTAAACTCCTGGCCCTGCATAGAAACGGACTTCAAACACAGAGCAACCAGGTTTAAGAATTTTGACCTTCGTTTTAACCTAGTGTATTCCTTTATTTTCCTTCTACATTCAAGGAAGCAAGTGATAAAGACAATTTCTGCTAATGTTTATCTCGATTATCATATAGTAGATAGAATAATATGCTTTTTAACAATAATTTGTTATAGTGAAGTAGAGAAAGTCATGTGAATGGAACGCATAAGATTTTTTAGTTTTTATTTTATTCTTATTTTTAATGATGGTGGGCAATATAACATAATGTAACAATATAATAGGAACTAATCTCAAAATTAAACACAGGGCAATATTACATAATGTAACAATATAATAGGAACTAATCTCAAAATTAAACACAGGGCAATATTACACTATCACATTTGTGTGTCACAGAATATGATAAAATCTTTGATCACATGATATGAGCTCATTAAAGCTTTCGAGTGTAATACGCCTCGTCAAACTTTTTATCACAGTTTTAAAAAGGATAACCTAAAGTCAATAGCATGACGTACAGCAATAGTTCCTATTTTTACTTTCTCTATACGCACTATTTACATAGTGTATAGAGAAAGTATTGCATTCCACCAAAAATTCGATACCGAGATTTCACCGGAAATATATGTTTTAGGGTCCCCAATATCCAAAAAAAAGCATTTTCACAAAAAGGTCCGTGTGTGTGTGTGTGTGTGTGTGTGTGTGTGTGTGTGTGTGTCTGTGAACACGATAACTCAAAAACGAAAAGTCGGTAAAATACCAAACTTGGTATTTAAGTTTAATATCTTCCAGGGATTCGACACGAAGATTTTGAGAAAAATCCCCCCACCCCAACTGCCCTTTACATGGAACTTTTTTCGAAAATTTTGATTTTCTCAAAAATGGCTCTAACGATTTTGATTAAAATTTCAGATATTAAACATATTTACCTGACAAATAAAATGTATATCTTGAATTTTCTGGGAATAGCCTCTGAAGAGTAGTTCATTCTGGATGAATTTTACTAAATTTTGAATGACTGCTAAACCGTAAGAGATGGACAAAAACTTACTGCACAAAAAAGTAGAGCACTTTAAAACACACAATTTATGTTATATACATTTTTTTCGTGGAGTTCGTCGTCTTTGTGGCATTCCTTATTTTTGGTTTCTGCTATGAAAAACGTATACTTTTCTCATACAGGAACTTGTCAACTCCTATCCATATAAACAAAGGAACTTCATTGACATAGTAATCAGCTTTTGACTATCACTTTAACCTATGGTACTCCCTTATTTCGCTTCTACTTACAAGGAAGCGAGTAATAAGACTATTTCTACTAATTTTTTCTGATTAGCAGAAAGTAAATAGTAGTATAAGCTTTTTAAAATAATTTATTGCAGGGATATGGAGAAAGTCATGTGAATGGTACACATCAGATTTTTGCTTTCCCTACACACGTACTACGTAGTGTATAGAGAAGCATAGCTCAAAAACGAAAAGACCGTAAACACCAAACTTGGTATTTAAGTTCAGTATCTTCCAAGGATGCGACACGAAGATTTTCAAGAAAATCCCTCCCCCCCCCACACTAAACTACTCTTTACATGGAAAAAAATTCGAAAATTTTCATTTTCTAAAAAATGGCTCTTAACAATTTTTATTAAAATCTCTTACATTTAAGATATTTGCATGGCAAATAAAATGCATGTCTTGAACTTTATGGAAAAAGACCTCTTCATTCTGGATGATTTTTATTGACTTTTGTATAACCGTAAGAGATGCACAAAAACTTACGACACAAGAAATGTAGGACACGATAGAACACACAAATAATATCAAAATAATCTGTTGGATTTCGATTATTACTTTCTCTTCACCTACATAGTGTACCGAGATGATATTATATTCCACCCAAAAATTCGATACCGGGAACAGCATGTTTTGATACCCCTGAATTGAATAAAAGCATTTCGTGTATTGTGTCTGTGGACAGCATAGCTCGAAAAGAAAAGACCGTTAAAACCAAACTTGGTATTTATGTTTAGTATCTTCCAAGGATGCAGCATGAAGATTTTCAAGGAAATTCCCCCACCTCCAACTACCCTTTACATGGTAAATTGTTTTGAGAAGTTTGGTTTTCTCAAAAATGGTCCTAACTGTTTTGATAAAATACTTTAAAGATAATTACATCACATATAATATGTATATTTTGAATTTTCTGAGAATAGCCTCTGAAGACCTCTTTATTCCGGATGAGTTTTGCTTGTACATCTCGTTAAAACATACTTTTGTCATATACGTTTATGTTGTAGAATTGGCCGTATTTGAGATATTCCTTGTTTATAGTTTGAGTTATAAAATACTTAAAACATTTCTCATACGAGAATTTCGTCGCCTTCCGTGGTGTAATGGTTACCATGCTAACTTCATATACCCAAGGTCGTGGGTTCAAGCCCGGTGGAGGACGATGGATTTTTTCGGGTGTAAAACTCCTTAGCATGGCTTCCTTCGGAAGGGAAGCAAAGCCGTTGGTCCCGTGCCGTAGATTTACGGCACGTAAAAGAACCTCAAGCCTATAGAGCAAAATTAAGCGGTCTTTCACGCCCAATTTAGAATGGGACGCTGAGAACCACAGTAGTTAAAGAGCGACCATAAATAAAACGCCATCTACATTTTTGGGAGAATTTGTCAACTTCTGACGACCTAAAGAAACTGATTTCAATCTCATAGCAACCACATTTTAAAACATTTGACTGTAGGTTTAGACCCGTGTATTTTTTCTTTCTCTAACCCCATATGTACAATGTACATAGGGATAGAGAAGGTATTGTAGTGCACCCAAAAATTCGATACCGAGATTTCATCGGAAATATATGTTTTGGGTCCCCCTGAATCCAAAAAAAAGCAGTTTTGGAAAAAGGTCCGTGTGTGTCTGTAGACACCATAGCTCAAAAACGAAGAGACCGTTAAATACCAAACTTGATATTTAAGTTTGGTATCTTCCAAGGATGCGACAATAAGATTTTCAAGAAAATCCCCCCACCCAACTACCCTTTACATGGAACTTTTTTCGAAAATTTTGATTTTCTCAAAAATGGCTATAACGATTTTGATTAAAATATTGTATATTAAAGATATTTACCTTAAAAATAATATGTATATCTTGAATTTTCTGGGAATAGCCTCTTAAGACTACTTTATTCTGGAGGAATTTTGCATAACTGCTAAACAGTAAGAAATGGACAAAAACTTACCACACCAAAAATGTAGAGCACATTAAAACAAAAAAAATATTTCATTCAAAATCTTCTCGGGCTTCTAGCCAGGTAAAAACTTGGTTTGACACCAACGTTTCGAAGAAGTGCATCTTCCTCGTCTTCAGGGTGAACTGATGGTTTGAGCTTGCGGAGACTGGTAGAAGCCCGAGAAGATTTTGAATTAATACGTCGCCAGGAAAGCTTCAGTTCTTATTTTAAAAAAATTATGTTATATACATTTTTTTCGAAGAGTTGATCGTTTTTGAGATATTCCTTGTTTTTTGTTTCAGCTTTGAAAATCTTGTACTTTTCTCATACAGGAATTTGTGAACTCGTGTCCATACAAACAAAGGAACTTCAGTCACATAGTAACCAGCTTTTGACTTCACTTTAACCTATGGTAGTCCCTTATTTCGCTTCTTCTTACAAGGAAGCAAGTAATAAGACTATTTCTGCTAATTTTTTCTCGATTAACATGAAATAGAACAACAACTTATCAACGATAATTTGTGACACAGATGTAGAGAAAGTCATGTGAATGGAACACATCAGATTGTTTTCTATTATTTACTCAGGCTGCCTCACTTATTTCCGATGAAATCTCGGTATCGAATTTTTGGATGGAATGCAACACTTTTCTGCCTCTACGTACACGTAATGACGTCATTGACTTGGAAACGAACGAACGCTTATGTGGTGTGTGGTAACCGTCGCGACCTTACAATCTGACAGTTTTCCTTGTGTTGTGAGTCACACAGGCAGTGGGAGGACAATTGGTAAACGCTACTACGTATTATTAAATAATGAAAGAAAATGTCATATTTGTGAATGACTCGTTCAGACAGAGCTGTGCAGTGATTGGGGGGATTAAAGATAATCTGCCCTGGCGCCTCGCTTCATCGTCGTGAGAAACTGCCTTGAGCAGCTGCATGGTGGCAGTGTTAACAGTAAGCAATAGCAGTTATATGCTTATTATTTCCTGTCCTATAGTTTTAGTTACTGTAATAAAAATACTTCATTTTTTTCTCATTTTTGGAAGTAAATTATTATCGTTTTATTTTATTTAGTTTGATGATTTTTTTTTCTTCTCATTGTATTATTTTAGTTTATTTTGCTTTATAGGTTGTATTAGGTTAAGTTATCTGAAAAAAGTGTATATGTTGTAACTTTTATGTGTTGTGTTTTGGGAAATAAATATGAAGTTTGGATGTATGCCCCGATATAGTAACCAAGATGCCGGGGTAGGATATTCAGATTTTATTTATTTATTTTATAGTTCTATAGACTGTGCATATCTACATCTTTGTAGCTTATTCTTCTATGTACTGCATGCTAAACATTACCAGATACGGGCGTATTACTTAGTTGCTTGTAAGTAGAAGGAATACACTAGGATAAACCGATAATGAACATTTTAAAATGTGGTTGCTATGGGATTGAAATCCGCTTGGTCAGAAGTTGACAACTTCGCGTATGAGAAATGTTTAAGTATTTTAAAACTGAAGCTAATAAATAACAAGGAATATTTTGAAAACGGCCAATTCCACGAAAGAAATGTGTACGGCACAAATTGTGTGTTTCAATGATTACTGTTAGAGCATATGCGGACGACGTCACGATTTTGTTGTGAACAGCAGAGCACCTGCAGATGCTGAGCGACGCACTAAATTTGTATGAACAAGCCTCAACAGGAAAAGTAAATTTTCAAAAATCGACGTTGATGCCTCTTGGATCGTGGAAAGGACATGTGCAGTATGGTATACAGAATAAAAGATCAAATGAAAGTGTTAGGCCTGCAGGTCTGTCAGACACTCCCTAGGATGATTGAAGTAAACTGGAATGGTTTGGTGACGCGCGTTAAATACGTACTTGTGCGGCAACTTAGTAGGAGACTGAATTTAATCCAGAAGGTCTGGCACGTTGACGCTTATGCTTTGTCGAAAATCTGGTATCTGGCACAAGTTCTACCAATGCCTGAGAAATATGCACAGTTAATTGAACGAGCTATTCTATTTGGCGTGGTTACCTTTATAAGGTGGCCAGATATCAAATTCGACAACCACTTGGGTTTAATTGCTGTCCATTTGAAAAGTAAGGCACTTCTCATGAAAGGAATACTGGAAGCTCTGACTGGAATTGGAGACGAACAGGATATTGCGTATTGGGCTGATTTGCAACGGTCACCGCAGAGGCTTGAAGCTGTTCCAGTAAGTTTTCGGCCCCTGTGGGAATTGCTGAGAGAGTTTCCTGCTTCCCTGAGAGATGTGGTAGCGGGAATACGGACGAGGATACTGTATAAATATTTACTCACAAAAAAGGTGAAATTATCTGGAATTCAAGTAAAGTATCCGAATAACAATTGGAGTACAATTTGGAAGGCGTTCAGGACCCGTACATACCAACAGAATGGAAGGTGCAAGCATACATGAAATTATCCCAACAGAAGAAAAGAAGTACCGGCATAATCTGGTTCAGAGTCCCTTATGCCAGATGTGTGGAAGGCTAGACACACCGAGGCATCGACTCACACAATGTGTGGAAGTCCAACAGCTATGGAACTGGACAACAACAGAATTTGCAAACCTGTTCCCAACGCAGATGCGCACAGAACTACATGGCCTCTTTCTCCAGTTGCAATCTAGTGGCGCAAAATATGAATTTCTACAAATATGGTTTGCCATGGGGTACCAGTATTTTGTATTCACAGAGACCAATAAGAACGTCGTCACTTTCAAAAGGCTGTTGAGAAAAGGGCGACTACACTTAGCTAAATAAACGTCGCCCATGGCGAAACGGTGCGCGGCAAGATTGCATGTCTCGATGTGTGACAAGGTGCGAGATGCAATGACTTCCTTACAGGTAGCTTGCGATTAATGTTTTCTGCTTCTATTCTGTACAGAAAAGAGAATCTAGATCACCTAGCTCTAACGGTAATATCATCACCAGACTCCCGTTGTTTCTACCACTAGGATGGAGCACCCAAACCAGGGAAAGATGGAGGGAACGTGACCATTTAGCACCAGTGTCACCAGTGAAATTACCATGGTTGTCTGAGTCAATCTACTGTTCAAGTTTATATCCTTGTTTTTATACGAAAAATGTTGTAATTTTATCTATAAATGGAAATGAAATAAAAAAAATCTGATGTGTACCACTCACATGACTTTCTCTATATCCCTGCAACAAATTATTCTTAAAAAGCTTATACTTCTATTTACTTCCGCTAATCAGAAAAAAACTGATGTGTTCCATTCACAAGACTTTCTCTATATCTCTGTAAATTATTATTGTTATAAGCTTATCTTTTATTTATTTCATGCTTCTCGAGAAAAATTAGCAGAAATAGTCGTATTTCTTGATTTATTGTAAGTAGAAACGAAATAAGGGAGTACCATAGGTTAAAGTGAAAGCCAAAAGCTGGTAACTATGTGACTGATGTTCCTTTATTTGTATGGATAGGAGTTGACAAACTCCTGTATGAGAAAAGTATGTTTTTCAAAGCTGAAACCAAGAAAAAGGAATATCTCAAAAACGATCAACTCCTACGTAAAAAAATGTATATAACACAAATTGTGTGTTTTAACGTGCTCTACATTTTTTGTGGGTAAAGTTTTTGTCCATCTCTTACGATATAGTAGTTATGAAAACTTCATCCAGAATAAAGTAGTCTTCAGAGGCTATTCTCAGAAAATTCAAAATATACATTTTATTTGTCAGGTAAATAACTTCAATATACGAAATTTTAATCAAAATCGTTACAGCCGTTTTTTAGAAAATCAAAATTTTCGAAAAAAGTTCTATGTAAAGGGTAGTTTGGAGTGGGGGGATTTTTCTTAAAATCTTCGTGTCGCATCCCTGGAAGATACTAAACTTAAATACCAAATTTGGTATTTTACCGACTTTTCGTTTTTGAGTTATCGTGTTCACAGACACACGGACACACTGACACACACACACACACACACACACACACACGGAAATTTTTGTGTAAATGCTTTTTTTGGATATACGGGACCCCAAAACATATATTTCCGGTGAAATCTCGGTATTGAATTTTTTGGTGGAGTGCAATACCTTCTCTATACACTATGTACATAGTGCGTATAGAGAAAGTAAAAATAAAGCATTTAAAAAAATCTTACGTGTACCATTCACATGACTTTCTCTATATCTCTGCAACAAATTATTCTTTAAAAGCTTATACTTCTATTTACTTTATGCTAATCAGAAAAAATTAACAGAAATAGTCTTATTACTTGATTCCTTGTAAGTAGAAGCGAAATAAGGGACTACCGTAGGTTAAAGTGATAGTAAAAAGCTGATTGCTATGTCAATGAAGTTCCTTTGTTTATATGGATCGGAGTTCACAAGTTTCTGTATGAGAAAAATGTTTTTCATAGCAGAAACCAGAAATGAGGAATGTCACAAAAACGACGAACTCCACGAAAAAAATGTATACAACATAAATTGTGTGTTTTAACGTGCTCTACATTTTTTGTGTAGTAAGTTTTTGTCCATCTCTTACGGTTTAGCAGTTATTCAAAATTTAGTAAAATTCATCCAGAATGAACTACTCTTCAGAGGCTATTCTCAGAAAATTCAAGATATACATTTTATTTGTCGGTTAAATATCTTTAATATACGAAATTTTAATCAAAATCGTTAGAGCCATTTTTGAGAAAATGAAAATTTTCGAAAAAAGTTCCATGTAAAGGCAAGTTGGGGGTGGGGGGATTTTTCTCAAAAGCTTCGTGTCGCATCACTGGAATATACTAAACTTAAATACCAAGTTTGGTATTTTACCTACTTTTCGTTTTTGAGTTATCGTGTTCACAGACATATGGACACACGGACACACACACACACACGGACCTTTTTTCGAAAATGCTTTTTTACCTTCTCCATACGCACTATGTACATAGTGTATAGAGAAAGTATTGCACTCCACCAAAAATTCGATACCGAGATTTCACCGGAAATATATGTTTTAGGGTCCCCAATATCCAAAAAAACATTTTCACAAAAAGGTAAGTGTGCGTGTGTGTGTGTGTGTGTGTGTGTGTGTGTGTGTGTGTGTGTGTCAGTGTGCCCGTGTGCCTGTGAACACGATAACTCAAAAACGAAAAGTAGGTAAAATTCCAAACTTGGTATTTAAGTTTAGTATCTTCCAGGGATGCGACACGAAGATTTTGAGAAAAATCCCCCACCCCCAACTACCCTTTACATGGAACTTTTTTCAAAAATTTTGATTTTCTCAAAAATGGCTCTAACGATTTTGATTAAAATTTCGTATATTAAAGATATTTAACCGACAAATAAAATGTATATCTTGAATTTTCTGAGAATAGCCTCTGAAGAGTAGTTCATTCTGGATGAATTTTACTAAATTTTGAATAACTGCTAAACCGTAAGAGATTGACAAAAGCTTACAACACAAAAAATGTAGAGCACATTAAAACACACAATTTATGTTATATACATTTTTTTCGTGGAGTTCGTCGTTTTTGTGACATTCCTCATTTTTTGTTTCTGCTATGAAAAACGTATACTTTTCTCATACAGGAACTTGTCAACTCCTGTCCATATAGACAAAGGAACTTCATTGACCTATCAACCAGCTTTTGACTATCACTTTAACCTACGGTTGTCCCTTATTTCGCTTCTACTTACAAGGAAGCGAGTAATTAGACTATTTCTATTTCTATTTTTTTTTTTTTTTTTTTTTTGTGATTAGCATAAAGTAAATAAAAGTATAAGCTTTTTAAGAATAATTTGTTGCAGGGATATGGAGAAAGTCATGTGAATGGTACACATCAGATTTTTTTAGATAAAGAGGACCCTAAAACATATATTTCCGGTGAAATCTCGGTATCGAATTTTTTGGTGGAGAGCAATACTTTCTCTATACAATATGTACATAGTGCGTATGGAGAAAGTAAAAATATGAGATCTACATTTTTGTGTGTTAAGTTTTTGTCTATCTCTTACGGTTTACCAGTTATGCAAAAGTCAATAAACAATTTTCAGAGTCAACCGATCTTCAGAAAATATTCCCAGAGAATTCAAGGTAAACATTTTATTTGTGATAGAAATGGCTTTAATATGTGATATTTTAATCAAAATCGTTATAGCTATGGTTGAGAAAACCAACATTTTCGAAAATGTTTCCATTTAAAAGATAGTTTGGGGTTAGGATTTTCTTGAAAAACCTTGTGTCGCAGCTTAGGAAAATATCAAACTTAAATACCAAGTTACGCATTTAGCAGTCTTTTTGTTTTTGAGCTATGCTGTCCACAAACTCACGCGGACTTTTTTTGGGATTCAGATAGTTAAATCTTGGTATCGAATTTTAGGTGCAATACACTATGTACAAGTACGTGTAGAGAAAGTAAAAATTGTACTTTTATCTAAATCATACTACTCGAGATAAACATTATTAGAAATGGTGTTATTACTTGCTTCTTGTTATGAACACTAGGCGTAATGTAATATGTTGTCAAAGCATCACACATGATCTGGAATGCAACAGAGTTGGCCTGAGACACATTTTGTACAATCAGCTGCACAGGAACAGGGTAATACGGAATGTGGTGGCTACACAGCGCCGTGACATGCTCTCTATAAGATGGTTCAAGAGTTCTAAACACAATATTCCCATTCCTCATCAAGAGCATTTCGGCTGTCCTCGGTGGAGGCTCACGAGGTGCCACTTGATTCCTGACAGTTGGCTTACCTCGTGGCCGCTTTGCCACGGCTGCAGCACGACAAAAAACATTTGCAAAATCACAACAACAAATCTGATGTGTTCCATTCACATGAATTTCTCTATATCTCTGCAACAAATTATTGTTGAAAAGCTTATGCTTCTCTTTACTTCATGATAATCGAGAAAAAAATGGCAGAAATAGCCTTATTACTTGCTTCCTTTTAAGTAGAAGCGAAATATCGGAGTACCATAGGTTAAAGTGATAGTCAAAGGCTGGTTGCTATGTGACTGAAGTTCCTTTGTTTGTATGGACAGGAGTTGACAAAAGTCCTGTGTGAGAAACTTGTAAGTTTTTCAAAGTTGAAGCCAAAAAGAAGGAATATCCCAAAAACGATCAACTCCACGAGAAAAGTGTATATAACATAAATTATGTGTTTTAACGTGCTCTACTTTTTTGTGTGGTAAGTTTTTGTCCATCTCGTACAGTTTAGCAGTTATGCAAAATTCCGTAAAATTCATCCAGAATAAAGTAGTCTTCAGAGGCTATTCCCAGAAAATTATACATATTATTTGTCAAGTAAATATCTTAAATATACGAGATTTTAATCAAAATCGTTAGAGCCATTTTTGAGAAAATCAAAATTTTCGAAAAAAAGCTCCATGAAAAGGGTAGTTTGGGGTGGGAGGATTTTTCTCAAAATCTTCGTGTCGCATCCCTGGAAGATACTAAACTTAAATACCAACCTTGGTATTTTACCGACTTTTCGTTTTTCAGCTATCGTGTTCACAGACACACGGACTTTTTTCTGAAAATGCTTTTTTTGGATACAGGGGACCCTAGAACATATATTTCCGATGAAATCTCGGTATCGAATTTTTGGGTGAAGTGCAAAAACGATGACATCATTGCTTACGTAGCATGAATCCATTGGCAGAGAAGCAGATACACCTCAATCAGCTGTCAGGGGTCCTGACTTTAATGCATTCCTGTCCTTCCGTGTACCCACCAAGTGGGCTCTATGCGGACGTGCATTACCGTCCATAAAGATGAAGTGTGGACAATCGAACCTCTGAAAAGTTACACATATGGTTCCAGTACCTCATCTCTGTACTTCTGGGCACCGTCAAAGATGGGCAGATCCGTACGTCTGTCCACACAAATGGGCATCTTTCCACGATGTCTATGGGATAAAACCGAGTTCCACATTATCGTGCTCTGGAAATCATTGTTAAAACTGAATCTAGACTCATCTGTAAACAGCACATTCCTCCATTCATTCGAGGTCCACTGTTAACGTTGCTGATTCCATTGCAAACACGACCGTATATACAGGGTGTTTCCAAACGAAGATGAGGACCTTGTTGGTCATACCGTAATGATACGTGAATATAATTTTCAGTTCTAAACTCGGAACATACAAAAACTGCCATAAAATCACCATAGATTAGGCAGTCGTACATAACCAAATGGCACTTGCCTGGCCCACTCCAAGAGTGATGCCGGTTGGTAGCGAAGGCCCCAGTCGCGAGGTGTAGGCGAGGTTTGATAGACACGCCGGCGCGGGACAGGTCAGCTTAGTAATGGTAACCGTAGCACGGGGTGTGGCGTATGACAACCGTTGTTTCTTCACTGCCTAATCCCAAATGTGTGCGATTTTCAAACACGCATAAAACCGTAAATAGAATAGTTTGAAAATTGCGACATCAAGTTTGGGACAAGCTAATCGACTGCTATCTTCGTTTGGTGTCGTTTTGAAAGGGCCTGTTTCTGGCTCTGGGGCTCCGGTATACAGTTTGCCTCGAAACTTGAATGCCTGAGCTCGAGAGACAGTTAGTTGTCTTGCAGGCATCCTGTGATATCGAGCCGCGCCGCGCCGTGGCCGAGTGGTTAGACCAATCGCCTCTCACCTAGACGGCCCGGGTACAAGTCTTCAGATGCTATTCCCAGAAAATTCAATATATCTAAAAATATCTTAAATATATGGCATTTTAATCAAAATATAGTCATTTTTAAGGGTAGTTAGGAGTGAGGGTCGTCTCCTTAGCACGGTGGTAGCGTTGCGGGAGACCTGGGTTCGATTCCCGGCGTGGGGATTTTTCCCCCCGCTGGGAGGCCTGGATCGGGGTGCACTCAGCCTCATGTAGTCCCTGGGGGGCTACTTGATGGAGAAGTAGCGGCTCCAGGTCGTGAAGACCGCATTAACTGGCCGGGGGGATCGAAGCGCTAATCACGTCTCACCCCCCAATACTGCACCCATCCATGACGTCTGTAATGGAACGAGATGGAGGACGCAGCGGCCGGGCAGTAGGCCAAGGCTCTTAGTGAGCTGATCCACGGAGTTGGGGATGGGGAGATTTTCCTAAAAAGCTTCGTGTCGCATCTTTAGAAGATACTGCACTTAAGTATTTAAGTATTTAACTGATTTTTCGTTTTATAGCTATGCTGCCTCCCCCCCCCCACACGGTCATATTTCTATAACGCGTTTTTTAGATTCAGGAGGTCTCCAATCGTGTGTTTCCGGTGAAAACTCGATATCGCATTTTTAAGTGGAATACAATACCTTCTCTATCTGCTATATACGACATGTCGGAGAGGTTAGCTAGTTTTAGTTTTACTGGTATTGTGCGCCCCTCCGAGCAGTTTGCCTCACTAGTGGATGTGTGTCATTGATCTGTCATCGCCTGCCGATCTTCCGACACACATGTCAATACGCCCCGCTAATGGACTCTTAACGTAATCTAAAGCTGTAAGATGGGGCGCAACAAAACACTAGCGCTGACCGTTCTTTTATCGGCTCCTGTATAATGTACCTGCATTTGGATTACTTATAATGGTACTTTGAAGCCATTTGAAATAACCAGCTGTAAAAGTGCAACTTCATTTCCGAGTGGACCACCTCTTAAGGGAGGTAATAAAGCTGAGTTTAACATTCACTATATACATAGCGTATGGTACCGAGATGTCACCGGAAATATTTGTTTTGAGACCCCTGAATCGAACAAAAAAACATTTTAGAAAACTCTGATGTGTTCCATTCACATGACTTTCTCTATATCTCTGCAACAAATTATTGTTAAAAAGCTTATGCTTCTATTTGCTTAATGCTAATCGAGAAAAAAACGGCAGAAATATCCTTATTACTTGCTTCCTTGTAAGTAGAAGCGAATAACGGAGTACCATAGATTAAAGTGATAGTCAAAAGCTGGTTGCTATATGACTGAAGTTCCTTTGTTTGTATGGACACGAGTTGACAAAGTCCTGTGTGAGAAACGTGTACGTTTTTCAAAGCTGAAACCAAAAACAAGGAATATCTCAAAAACGATCAACTATACGAAAAAAAGGTATGTAACATAAATTCTGTGTTTAAACGTGCTGTACTTTTTTGTGTGGTAAGTTTTTGTCCATTTCGTACGGTTTAGCACTTATGCAAAATTCCGTAAAATTCATCCAGAATAAAGTAGTCTTCAGAGGCTATTCCCAGAAAATTAAAGATAAACATTTTATTTGTCAAGTAAATATCTTAAATATACGAGATTTTAATCAAAACCGTTAGCCGTTTTTAAGAAAAAACGAAATTTTCGAAATGTTTTCCATGTAAAGGGTAGTTTGGGGTAACGGGATTTTCTTGAAAATCTTCGTGTCGTATCCTTGGAAGATACCAAACTTAAATTCCAAGTTTGGTCTTTAACAGTCTTTTCATTTTTGAGGTATGCTGCCCACAGACACACACACATACACACAGACATACAGACAGACAGACACACACGGACATTTTTCTAAAAATATGTTTTTGTATTCAGGGGGTATTTCCGGTGAAATCTCGGTATCAAATTTTTTGGTACAATACAATATCTTCTCTATACACTATGCACATATTTCGTATAGAGAAAATAAAAATGAGAACTTTAAATATAGGTACTCATTCCGTTCATAGCAAAAACAAATGTCAATAAATTGACCAAGCACGTCCATTAAATGTAGCCCCTTAGGAAACTCTCTCCTTAGAATAGTGATAACAAGATAAACATTGAAGCATTTTACTCATAAAATTCTCTAGTACTATTACGTTTTCTACACGTACTATGTACATAACGTTTAGAGAAGGTATTGCATTCCACCCAAAAAATTCGATACCGAGATTTCACCGGCAATACATGTTTTGGGTCCCCCTGAATCTAAAAAAAAGCATTTTTCAGAAAAAGGACCGTGTGTCTCTGTGTGCGTGTGTGTGGACAGTGTTTCTGTGGACAGCATAGCTAAAAAACGAAAAGACCGTTGAATACCAAACTTGGTATTTTAGTTCAGTATCTTCCAAGGATGCGACACGAAGATTTTTATGAAAATCTCCGCACCCCCAACTATCCTTTACATGGAACATTTTTCTAAAATTTTGATTTTCTCAAAAATGGCTCTAACGATTTTGATTAAAATATCGTATATTAAAGATATTTACCTGAAAAAAAAAATGTATATCTTGCATTTTCTGGGAATAGCCTTTAAAGACCACTTTATTCTGGATGAATTTTACGGAGTTTTGCATATCTGCTAAACCGTAAGAGATAGACAAAAACTTACCACATAATTAATGCAGAGCACATTAAAACACACAATTTATCTAATATAAATTTTTTTCGTGGAGTTGATCGTTTTTGAGGTATTCCTTGTTTTTTTTTCAGCTTTATAAAGCGTATACTTTTCTCATACAGAAATTTATGAACTCGTGTCCATACAAAGGAACTTGTCACATAGCAACCAGCTTTTGACTGTCACTTTAACCTATGGTACTCCCTTATTTCGCTTCTACTTACAAGGAAGCAAGCAATAATACTATTTCTGCTAATTGTTTTTCCGATTTGTATGAAGTAAATAGAAGCACAAGCTTTTTAACAATAATTTATTGCAGAGATGTGGAGAAAGTCATGTGAATGGAACACATCAGAGTTTTTAAATTGCTCTAGGCTTTTGTGTGCCGTCTTTGTCGTTTTTGGCTAGTGCATTCCCTTATTTCCCTTTTACTTAGAAGAAAGTATTTCTGCTACTGTTTATCTCGATTAGAACAAAGTTTAGAAGAATAAACTTTTTAACAATAATGTGTTACAGAGATGTAGAGAAAGTTATGTGAATGGAATAATTAAGATTTTTACTTTCTCTACACGTACTATGTATATCGAGTATAGAGAAGGCATTGTAATGCACCCAAAATTGAATACCGAGAGTTCACCGGAAATACATGTTTTGAGATCCCCTGAATCCAAAAAATTGCCTGTTTAGAAAAATGTCTGTGTGTATGTGTGGTGTCTGTGGGCAGCATAGCTCAAAAACGAAAAGTCCGTTAAATACCAAACTTGGTATTTAGGTTTGGTATCTTCCAAGGATGCAACACGAAGATTTTGAAGAAAATCCCCCTACGCCCTACTATCCTTTGCATGGAACTTTTTCGAAAACGTTGATTTTCTCAAAAATGGCTCTAACGATTTTGATTAAAATATCCTATATTAAAGATATTTACATGAGGAATAAAATGTATAATTTGAATTTTCTGGGAATACTCTGTGGAGACTACTTTATTCTGGATGAATTTTGCGGAATTTTGCAAAACTGTAACAAAAGATGGAACAAAAATTTATAACACAAAAAATGTAGAGCATGTTAAAACAACTAATTTATGTATATAATTTTTTTTTTTTTGTGGAGTTGATTGTTTTTTAGATATTCCTTGTTTTTGGTTTCAGCTTTGAAAAACTTACGCTTTTCTCATGCAGGAATTTGGCAGCTTCTCTCCATAGAAACAATGAAACTCCAGTCACATAGCAACCAGCTTTTGACTATCACTTTAACCTATGGTACTCCCTTATTTCGCTTCTGCTTATACTTTTTTCTCGATTAACATGAAGTAAATAGAAGCATAAGCTTTTTAATAATATATTTTTTTGCAGAGATGTAGAGACTTTGTGACATTGCGAGAAGTTGAGTAATCTGGAATGATGATAAAGCAGAGGTCATTAGAGCTGTTTAAACAATTTGTTGCTAAATAGCGGAGCCGGAGGTCATGACCCATATGACATTCCAGACACGTCTTCTTGCTGCGGAGGCGCGTGGTCGGCACCGGAAGGCGGTTGTTGTCTCCATTTGTAGTCCAGCAAACAAAACAGGATGCAACAATTGCTAGCCAGGTGATCACTTCCCAGCCTGCCTCAAGGCCTCGCCGAGAAACAACCGTTAGCGATGTCCACTGCTGCTCAAACAATGGACAGCAAATCTCTCTTCCCACATCAGCTACAAATATAGTCAAACAGCGATAGTCAATTGTTTAACAACGGACGCTATTTCATTCCATGCAATCTAAAGAAACAACTGAATACAAAAAAAACTTAAGCTGAAATTAGATAAAATTATGACAATTTGAAAAATACTTTTTTTTCTTAATCAAGTGGTAAAAGAATTCGACCCCGAGCGCCTGCATGTGTGCGTAGCGGCGTCTGGGTGTGTTTTCTCCACTCATTCCTCCATCATCACCACCATTTATTTCATTTGCATTACATCTCATCCACTTCCACGCGTTCATGCCTAGGCATCTACTTGTAAGTCCTTGGGGGGTGTCAGTCCTAAAATACGGGGGGTAAACCCACTGTGAAAATAAATGGAATGAATTCTAAACTTTATATATATCACCAATTTTTTTTCGATTAGCATGAGGTAAAAGGAGACAGAAGCTTTTTAATAATAATTTGTTGCAGAGATGTAGAGAAAGTCATGTGAATGGAACACATCAGACTTTTTGTGGTTTTCCTAGCCGTTAAGGTAAATAGAGAATTGCATATTTAATACTACGACTCAATATACAGGGTGATTAAACAAATTCTTCACATTTTCGTATAATAATATAAAATAATAAATAAGGTACAAAAATAAATTCTAATGTTAACAAATGTATTAATAAATGGGTGAACAGTATATCCATCTCTTTCGGCAAGTACTGCTCATGCAGGACTTGGAGTAGATTTAACTATTTTCTCGTTGTTGAATTTGATTCCACAAAATTATTGCAACATCCGATTACTTGAAGGTGATAAAAGTTGATACCAACAAAAGTACAATTCATTCATGGACAATCCCTAATATTGGACTACCATTTTTGGTCAAAACAATGTTTTATTTCAAACCTTTTATTACACATTGAAAGTAATGACTATTGGATGATAAGCCAATATGGTGGCCCTCTAAGTAACCATATTTGTTATGTAGATCGAACGCTTTTGCAGCGACTCGGTTTCTCAATTGCTGTAAGATGTTGATCTTCGCTGTACACACTTTGGACTTGATGAAAGCCGAGACAAAGAAGTCTAGATCTGGAGAGTGGGAAGCCCAAATTCTTGGTGAACCACGACCGATCCACTTCGTTGAGCTGGACACGAACAGTGATTGCCTCAGCAACAAATCCCGTGCCAGATCTCTAATAATTTTCCTGTTAGGACCTTATTTCCTGAACTTTCTAGAGCATTCTTCTTGAACCTGCTGGTAAGCACAGTGTGGAAGACATTGCACTTCGTAATGAGAAGGGGAGCGCAAAGTCCAGGGCGGCCGCTTATGGAATAGCATCATGGTCGAGTGGTTAGACCACTTTCCTCTCACCTAGACGGCCCGGTTTTTTTTTTTTTTTTTTTTTTTACAAAAAATACAGTTCCGGAGGCTTGTCAGGACTCCGGCTCTGTATTCCTTTTTTCTCCATTTTTTCCAGTTTCTTATATTTCCTTAGTAGACCTTATTATTCTTAACCTTTTCCTTTTACATATACAAACATAGTCACATTTACAAACACAGAAACACCCATGCCCAAGGCGGGACTCGAACCCACGATCCTGTGCACCACGAAGCGCCAAAGCGAGTCACTTTAGCGAGCGCGGCCTTCGGGATCGGCTTTGGTTCGATCCCAAGCGACCGCATGTGAGATTCGTGGTGGACAAAGCGGCGCAGGGGTTCTCCGGTTTCCCCCGCCATTATATTCCACCGGTGCTCCATCTTCATTCATGTATCATCAATGCCACCACCTGCAGTGCCACAAGTAGTTAAAGCGGGCGTTAAACACTACTAGAGTAGCATGCTGGGACCCATACAGTGTTAACCAAACTGATACAGAGACGGGCTGTTAAATTCATAAAGAGAGGTAAAGATTTTGGGCTTACGAAAGTCGAAGAGAATAAATGGGAGCCGCTAAAAGACATAGATTAGAGCTTATACTGGTTTAAATGCATGGGTGGACGTTAGAAAGAGGTTAGAAAACCCGGTATACTACGGACGAAACGATCATTTCAATAAAATTAAGAGTAGAAGGTGCAAAACCGATGTATGAAAATTCTCTTTTATTAATAGGAACATTGAAGAATGGAATGAATTGCCTGTAGCAGCCTTTCAGAGCTACTCTCTGATCTTAAACAAGTTTAGGGAGAATTTAAAGAGAATAGATGTTAAATAATTATTTATCGTGAATTAAATAAAGCATCTGTAACTATTAAAGTTGAGGCTTCATAGTAACGGTTTATAAACATGCTGGTAATTGACATAAGTATTGCTATGCTGAATAATAGGTAGTTAGGTATTTAAAAAACTATGTATGTATAATATGTTAGTTGTATTACTATTATTGGTCGTCTCCCTAGCGCGGTGGTAGCGCAGAATCTTGCCAAGCGGGAGAGCTGGGTTCGATTCCCGGTACTGGCGTGGGCCAGGGTGCACTCAACAACGTAGATCCCTGGGGGAGGGCGGTAATTGAGGAGCTACTTGATTGAGAAGTTGCGGCTCCAGGCCATAAGGACCGCATAAACCGGCCGGGTTGTTCGAGGCGGTGACCACTTCTTACCCTCCAATACTGCACCCCATCCATGAGCAGTCTTGCCATGCAGTTATTCTATTATTTACTATTATTAACGTGTATTACTATTGTTAACTGTAAGTGAATTTTGTACATATAGCTCTGCAAACGCGCAATTGCGGAGAGTAAATACAAGTATTTCCTCTATTTTAAACATAGTTTCCAATTCCTATAACATAAATGCGTACATTAACGTCATGAGAAACATGTCAAGAGACTTTTTAATCAGCCTGTATATCACTCTCTTGGGACCAAGAGTTCAAACCTAGGAATGTTGGTATTTCTGCATGATTCTGTGGGCCTGGATCCGCTTCTGGTATCTTCCCTGACGCCTGCCATCCTCCGTGCTGGAGTATAAGAGTGCTCTCTGTACAGCCCTGGATCCCCTTCTGAGGCCTGCCAACCTCCGTGCTGGAGTGTGAGAGTGCTCTCTGTACAGCCCTGGATCCCCTTCTGGTATCTTCCCTGACGCCTGCCACCCTCCGTGCTGGAGTATAAGAGTGCTCTCTGTACAGCCCTGGATCCCCTTCTGAGGCCTGCCAACCTCCGTGCTGGAGTGTGAGAGTGCTCTCTGTACAGCCCTGGATCCCCTTCTGGTATCTTCCCTGACGCCTGCCACCCCCCGTGCTGGAGTATAAGAGTGCTCTCTGTACAGCCCTGAATCAGCTTCTGGTATCTTCCCTGAGACCTGCCAACCTCCGTGCTGGAGTATAAGAGTGCTCTCTGTACAGCCCTGGATCCCCTTCTGAGGCCTGCCAACCTCCGTGCTGGAGTGTGAGAGTGCTCTCTGTACAGCCCTGGATCCCCTTCTGGTATCTTCCCTGACGCCTGCCACCACCCGTGCTGGAGTGTGAGAGTGCTCTCTGTACAGCCCTGGATCCCCTTCTGGTATCTTCCCTGACGCCTGCCACCCCCCGTGCTGGAGTGTGAGAGTGCTCTCTGTACAGCCCTGGATCCCCTTCTGGTATCCCTGATGCCTGCCACCCTCCGTGCTGGAGTGTGAGAGTGCTCTCTGTACATCCCTGGATCCACCGTTTAATTACCGAGCGGGACAACTATGTAGTTCCTCATTATGTGATGTTTTGTGGCAACTGCAGCTTCAGAAGGCGGACTAGCAGAGGAAGGAGTGGGGCATCCAGAATAGCTTCAATTGCCTGTACACACGTGCACCACACTGACCTCATACCCACTCACAAATCTCATGTCTTCCATTCTACTACACTTTCTCTGCAACAAATTATTCTTAAAAAGTTATGCTTCTATTTACTTAATGCTAATTGAGAAAAAAAAATCTCATGTGTTACACTCACATGACTTTCTCTAGCTGTTCTACGAACATCTCACATAAGATTCTTCTTCTTTCTGCACCTTGCTAATCGTGGCACTCATTAGCACAATGCTCTTATTATTTAGTTCCGTATAAGTAGGAAGAAAAAAAGGGAATACATTAGACTAAACCGATAGTCAAATGTTTTAAAAGCTGTCGTTATGCGATTGTCATTACAAATCGCTTCTTTTCTTGGCCAGGAGTAGAACAAAAGACAAACGGACACTTCCGTCTGAGAAAAGTATAAGTACTTCACACCTGAAACTAATAACAACGAATACCTCTAACACGGTAAGCTCCACGTGAAAAATGTATTTGACATAACTTGGGTATTTTAACAAGGCTTACATTTATTCAGGGCTATTTTCTAAGCTTATCGTTACGGCTAACTAGTAGCTAAGAGCTGTAACTACTAGTTACGGGCCGAACCCTACTTTCTAACTCTCAACGATATCGCTATGTGACGTAATGATAGTTAAATCGTAACTACCGGTCAGGAGCTGCCGTTAAGAGATCGTTAAGCAGCTATTGCAAGTTTTTCAACATGGATGCTGTGCTAGTAATGCTTTTTGATGAGTTTGAGAGAGAAGAGGAGCATGCATTGAGGTAAGAATTTAAGTTACAATCGAAAAATGGAATTTATCGAGCGAATTGTTGCAATCAATCAACAGGTTTCTTACCTACGTTTGTAGATTGAAATATTAAGCAATATATATATATATATAAGCTACCCTTGCCAAATTTAGAATGTGAGTGTTTTATGGAGTATACTGTTTAATGTGGATAATATTCTTTACAGATTACGACACAGAAGTATACAGAGATCACTAAGGAACAACAGTGACCCATTTTCTGTGCCAGACTGGAATTCTAAAACACTGTTTCGGTTTCCCAAGGAAGTGGCTCGCGAGCTGATTGACAGACTTGTACCCCAAGTGAATTGGTTTACAGTAATTTGCTGCCTTATATATCATAAACTACTTTTATTTGTTCTTAGAGAATATAAAACACTATTATTTCAAATACAGATTTTGTGCTTAAACTGTAGAAATGTAATTTTATTGGCATTTTTATTAGCTTTCATACAGAAAAATACAAATATGTGCTGTTTGTTTCATCTCTATAATACTTGGAAGATGAGCAATTTATATCAAGTGAATAACACAGATGACTTTTTTAATGTTTTCAGACCTGTGATACAAGTTTAAGAATATGATCAATGGATGCACATTATCCTGGCTCAATCCATGACGCAGCAGTTTGGACAATGAGCAGAATAAAAGATTGCCTGGAGGAGAAATACAGAAGCCATGAAAGTTCTTGGCTTATCGGTAAGCATTGCTGTTCTCAAATATAAGGTACGAACACAGGTTCAATAAGTATTTATTGTTTATTTTCTGTATAAAATGTTGTTTACTGTGACTCTGGTTATCCAACAAAGCCACGGCTGCTAACTCCTATACTGCAAGCTCAGCCTAGATCACCAGAGGAACATTAAAACAGCAGCTTGTGCAGGACAAGAAACTGTGTGGACCGTTGCGATAGATTCAGATGCCTCCTGAAAGACAGAGTTCTACACTATGCTCCACCCATGGCAGTTTCTATAATCAATGCCTGTGCTGCCTTGCACAATGTTCTTCTTAGCAGACATATTCCTTGGGATGACGCAGTGAAATTGGAAAAGCAGGTATGTTAAATAAAAAAAAGGTATATTCAGTTAGGAATACCATTTTATTTGTATTTATATTCCTAAATACTGTACTTCACAAATATACTTTAGTATTGTAATAATAATAACATTTTATACAATTTATTTTTTCTAGTTGCTGGTGAAGAACATATGCTCTTAGAGGGCAGGCAAGTGAGGAGAGCAAGAGTCATCAGGCAATATTTTGCTTAACAAACTTTAACACAGCAACAATCACATTTCTGTATTCAACATAAAAATGTTACAGTTTTTTAGATTATACATATTTTCTATTTGTGTTACACTGTTTATTTTCATTGAATTTATCAAGAAACTGTTATTAGTAAAGTAGAAAATCAAAATGTACAAAGTATCACTTTTCTTGATCAAACAGTACTCTGTTTCTACAAGCACCACTCTTCAGGCATATGCTGAGAACTGATGCCATTACATGCTTGAAACCAATTTGATCAGCTGACAGAGGTATAAGTAGTGAACTCAGAAAGAGCTTACCACATGTTACACTTGTAATAAACCACACTAAATTCATTTATACAGCAATATTGTATAAGTGGTGATGCGCTCATAATTCAAATGTGTGAAAGAAAATTCTTATACTTCTAGTTTTTAACTCTGTATTTCATTGAGGAAAATATGTAAGAGTTACAATTGACTCAGCCTATTATGAATGAGCAAATATTAATTGTTCTGAGTGCAACATTTTACTGTCTATTTTTATTTCATGCTGAGGTAGTATGGTGTTACTCTGTATATAATAAATATATAAAGATGGATAACAAAAACGGTGATGTATAATTATTATTTTATATAATTTACTTCATTATTCATACTGTTTTAAAATTTTTTAATTATTATATTTAAAAATATAGATAAGCATAGACTACAAACTTCCCTTCACAGCGAAGGGAAGTTTGTTAAACAATGCAGTTCCCCATTGAGAAAAGTTTGTATTTGAAAATTCAAAAATAATAACAAGGAATTTCTCAAAAATAACTTAATTCAACAGAATGAAAATTGACTTGAACTGGGACTTTAATGAGATCAGTATTTCGTATTCAATAAAGTTTTGTCTATTTCTTTATAGCTTACAAGCCATTGTAATTTATGGTGCCATTACAAAAATTATACTTATTTTGTTCCAAATCATCAGAAAAATTAAACAGCACTTCGTGAATTTTTAAAACAACAATTATTAATGAAGTTCATATGACTTTAGTTGGTAAAAGGTATTTATTTCAAATTCTCACCATTAAAATCAAGTTTTCAACTGTGTTTAAAAATGGAAACATTCCAAACAATTCATTTTGGTTATCCTTAGCAAACTTTCTGGTGCTGAATTAAGAGGTACATTAATTCAGCTACCCAAAAATATCCAAAGTCCATTTAGAGGTAGTGCAGTAATTCCACATAAAAGAAGAAACTTTGTAAAAATTTAAATTTCATGATACACAAATTACTTAAATTTTATGCTCACCAAAATATAGATTTTATGATTCTAAAACTCAAATTGGACAATAAACGTACGAGTATAAGTGTTTTTTCCTTTGTTTAAAGTCCATAGTCAGTGCTACAGAGATATTTTGAAGTAAAGAAAGACTAAACTGTTACACTGTTTTGTGCTCTCTCCCTTCAAATAATACAGCTAAGTTGTTCTCATCTCTGCTTCAAACAGCCTACACTTTCTTTTCACTGAACTCCTCCAATCTTGAAGATCTAAAACATAAGAGGTGTCATACAGTGGCAGGCTGTTTCTTAGAAACTTCAATTATTGCTATAAAGACAGAAATTCAAATTAAACAATTGCTGTAATTATGTAAAATAACAGATCATAATATTTAGCAGAAACTTATGTAACAACATTTCCCGACACGTTTTCCTACACAGTATTAAATAAAACCTACTTAAAAAGATTGACAAGAAAGTCAGGCAAAATGTGTGATGAATTATATGCAACTTCAGATTGCCAATGTTCTGGAATTTGTCTCTCATATTCCAAGAAAATAATGATAACACACATTTGTATAAATTAGCAAGTCACATCCCAACACTATAGGCAGTTACTCGCAAAATATTATAAACCAGATGGGAATTTATCCATTTTAGTTGAATTTAGTGATTGTTGAATCCATAGGGAATATAAACATAACCTACATTCTTAAAAATGGCGAAACTTAGTTATGGACTACAACGCTTATGAAAATTCTAAAACTAACTTTCATCTGTAGCTAAATGATAAATAGATCATACTATCGTATGCTTCCACCCTTTCACATTCTTTTGGGGCCCATTGCCGCAGCTGTTCAATCCTTCCACAATTGCTCCATATCTTTCGGCCCCATTTGTGGTGTCAAGCGCCCACTTCGCAGTACTTGATGAGTATGTAGATAATCTAAATATATTCTGTACTGCTCCTGGCTAGTTTTGGAACTTCGCTTCCGCTCCATTTTCAAAAACTGATTCCAAAGCTCTCGTAACATTACATACACAGTGGTACCACGCGAAGAAATTTCATTGCAAAACTTCATCCTTTTTCTCCATATGTTTCTTCCAAAAACCGACCTTTTTTCCGTTTTCAGCTTTATAACTATTTTTTTTCGAATGTTCTAGGCAATAATAATTATGTTTAGTTTAGTTTATTTGACAGAGCTGGTTTCAAAATTGAACTGCAGTTAACCGTTTTTCAGCACAATTTGGCTACACGGTATACAAAATAAATGGCGAATGTATAGCAAGCTAATAATCGATTACTCTTTCCAGGTATGTAAACGTTTCTCGTAACTACAGGGAACTTAGCGACACTGTCAACGACTCGCAATACAAAGTAGTTAATTTCAACTACCTCGTTGAGAAACTTGGTATGAAAGTAGTTGAAATTATAACGATTTTGTTAACGACTAACTTAGAAAATAACCCTGATTGTATAGTACGTTTTTGTCTATCTCTCACGGTTTACTAGTTATGCCAAATTAAGCAAACTTCATCCAGAATAAACAGACCTCCAGAAGCTATTCCCAGAAAATTCAAGATATACATTTTATTTGTCAGCTAAATATCTATAATATATGATATTTTAATCAAAATCGTTAGAGCCATTTTTAAGAAAATCAAAATTTTCGAAAAAAGTTCCATGTAAAGGGTACTTTGGGGTGTGGGGATTTTTCTCAAAATCTTCGTGTCGCATCCCTGGGGTATACTAAACTTAAATACCAAGTTTGGTATTTTAGCTACTTTTCGTTTTTAAGTTATCGTGTTCACAGACACAGGGACACACACGGACTTTTTTCTGAAAATGCTTTTTTTTTTTGGATACAGGGGGTCCTAAAACGTGTATTTCCGGTGAAATCTCGGTATCGAATTTTTGGGTGGAATACAATACTTCTCTATCCCTATATACACTGTACATACGGGGCTAGAGAAAATAAATATTAGCAGAAATAGTCTTATTACTTGCTTCCTTGTGAGTTGAAGGGAAATAAGGGTGCTGAAGGTCAGCAGTTGACACAGTCCCGTATGAGAAAAGTATTTAAAGCTGAAACCAAAAAGAAGGAATATCTCAAAAACGATCAACTCCACGGAAAAAGTGTTTATGACATAAATTGTGTGTTTTAACGAATTCTACATTTTTGTAGGGTAAGTTTTTCTATATCTCTTACGGTTTACCAGTTATGCAAAATTCCGCAAAATTCATCTGAAATAATGATGTCTTCAGAAGCTGTTCCGAGAAAACTCAACATTTACATTTTGTGTCTCATGTCTTTAATAAACGATATTTTAATCAAAAGCGTTAGAACCATTTTTGATAAAATTAAAAAGTTCACAATTTTTTTCAAGTAAAGTATAGTTGGGGGTGGGGGATTTTCTTGAAAACCTTCGTGTCGCATCTTTGGAAGATACTAAACCAAAAACCAAATCTGGTATTTAATGGCCTTTTCGTTTTTATGCTATGCTGCAAACACACAAACACACACAGATCACTTTTCTAAAACAGCTTTTTTTACTTTCTCTCCACGTCCTATGTACATCATTTTTAGAGAAGGTATTGTATTGCACCCAAAAATTCGATACCGAGATTTTACCGGAAATACAAGTTTTGAGACCACCTGAATCAAAAAAAAAAGAAGAAGAAAGAAAAGCATTTTTATAAAACTGTCCGGTGAGTGTGTGTGTGTGTGTGTGTGTGTGTGTGTGTGTGTGTGTGTGTCAGTGCATAGCTCAAAAACGAAAACTCCGTTAAATACTAAACTTGATATTTAAGTTCAGTATCTTCCGAGGATGCGACACGAAGATTTTGGGGCAAATCCTCCCACTCCAACTATCCTTTTATTGAAAAAGTGAGATATACAAAAACTTACACAAAATGTAGGTACATATACATTTTTTTTTTTTTTCTTGAAGCTGACCGTTTTCAACACAGTCTTTGTTATTAGTTTCAACTTAAAGTATACTTTTCTCATACGGGAACTAGTCAACTCCTGGCCATGCAAAGAAACGGCTTTCAGTCCCATAGCAACCACATTTTAAAACATTTGACTGTCGGTTTAGCCTAGTGTATTCCCTTATTTCTCTTGCACATATAAGGAACAAAGTAATAACATCGTTTCTGCTAATGTTTATCTCGATTAGCATGAAGTGGATGGAACAATAAGCTTATTAATAGGAACAGAAAAGTAGAGAAAGTCATGTGAATGGAACAGAAAAGTAGAGAAAGTCATGTGAATGAAACACACCAGATGTTTATTGTTATAGCTGCCTATGCTCAAAAGTTGACGAATATCAAATAATCTCTGGTCACAGTGATATAAGGAAAATGAGCAATATATTTCAAAATGGCTTTGGTATAACAATTCACTGGACTCTAACGTCTAAATAATCTGATGTTCCATTCACATGACTTTCTCTACATCTCTGCAACAAATTATTGTTAGAAAGTTTATGCTTCTCTAATTGATTCATGCTAATCGAGAAAATAATAGCAGAAATAGTATTATTATTTCCTTCCTTGTAAGAAGAAGGGAAATAAGGGAGTACCATAGCTTAAAGTGATAGTCAAACGCTGGCTGCTATGTGACTGAAGTTCCTTTGTTTGTATGGACACGAGTTGACAAATTCCTGTATGAGAAAAGTATAAGTTTTTTTAAAGATGAAACCAAAAACAAGGAATATCTCAAAAACGATCAACTCCACGAAAAAAATGTATATACATAAATTGTGTGTTTTATCGTGATCTACATTTTTGTGTGGTAAGTTTTGGTCTATCTCTTACGGTTTACGGGTATGCAAAATTCAATAAAAATCATACAGAATAAAGAGGTCTTTAGAGGCTATTCCCAAAAAATTTAAGATAAAAATTTTATTTGGCATGTAAATATCTTAAACATAAGAGATTTTAATCAAAATCGTTCAAGCTTTTTTTGAGAAAATGAAAATTTTCGAATTTTTTTTTCCATATAAAAGGTAGTTTGGGGTTACGGATTTTCTTCAAAATGTTCGTGTCACGTCCTTGGAAGATACCAAACTTAAATGTCAAGTTTGATATTTAACGCACTTTTCATTTTCGAGTCATGCTGTCCACACACACACTCGGACCTTTTTCTAAAAATGTTTTTTTTTATTCAGGGGGACTCAAAACATATTTCCGGTGAAATCTGGGTATGGAATTTTTGCGTGCAATATAGTACCTTCTCTATACACGATGTACATAGTACGTGTAGAGAAAGTAAAAATGATTTATATCTCGTATTTCTTTTCTTTTTGTATTGTTTCGTTTATACAACTCTCAATAGTCACATTGGCGATATTTTACCTTTGTAGCAGATTTCCTAATGGCAATGGTTTTACTTCGTGGACAGATGTCATCGAATCTTTTTGTTTTGTTTTTATTTTTAATTTGTTTCGTTTGTATAACCCCGTTTAACATCTATGGTCATATTTGGGGCTTTGACATTTCACCAGGCTTTGACTTTTCGTTAAATGTTATTTGTTGAAGCACGCGCAAATTCATTTCTCACATGCATATTTCCAGAAGTTTTGGGGAGTAGGTGCCGATTCTGGTGTGTTCCAATCACATGACTTTCTCTACATCTCTAAAATAAATTGTTGTTAAAAGGTTATTCTTTTATTTACTTTCTAATCGAGAAAAAATAAGCAGAAAGGCTGTATTACTTGTTTCCTTGTAAGTAGAAGCGAAATAAGGTAGTACCATAGGTTAAAGTGATAGTCAAAAGGTGGTTGCTATATGACTGAAGTTCATTTGTTTGTATGGACAGGAGTTGACAAATTCCTGTATGAGAAAAGTATAAGTTTTTGAAAGCTGAAACCAAAAACAAGGAATATCTATAAAATGATCAACTGTACGAAAAAAATGTATATAACATAAATTGTGTGTTTTAACGTGCTCTACATTTTTTGTGTGACAAGTTTTTGTCTATATCTTATGGTTTAGCAGTTATGCAAAATTCCGTAAAATTCATCCAGAATAAAGTAGTCTTCAGCGGCTATTCCCAGAAAATTCAAGATATACATTTTATTTGTCAGGTAAATACCTTTAATATAAAATATTTTAATCAAAATCGTTAGAGCCATTTTTGAGAAACTCGAAAAACGTTCCATGCAAAGGGTAGTTGGGGGTGGGAGGATTTTCTAGAAAGTCTTCGTGTCGCATCCTTGGAAGATACCTACCTACCTACCTTTAAAACCAAGTTTGGTACTCAATGGTCATTTTTTTTAGCTATACTGTCCACAGACACACATACACACGGACCTTTTTCCAAAAAGGATTCATGGGGACCCAAAACATTTATTTCCGGTGAAACCTCGGGATCGAATTTTTGGGTTTAATACAATACCTTCTCTATACACTATGCACATAGTACATGACATGAAGATTTTAAGGAAAATCCCCCACTACCCTTTACGTGAACATATGTTCGACAATTTTAAATTTCTCAAAAATGACCTTAACGATTTTGATTAAAATGCTTATATTAGAGATATTTACAAAATAAAGTGTATATCTTGAATTTCCTGGGAATAGCCCTGAAGCCATCTTTATACCGGATGAATTTTGTCGCATTTTGCATAACTAGTAAGGAGTAAGATATAGACAAAAACTTATCGCCCTCCGTGTTGTAATGGTTACCATGCTAATTGCATATACCCAAGGTCGCGGGTTCAAACCCGGCTGAGGATGATGGATTTTTTCGGGAGTAAAAATCCTTAGCATGGCTTCCTTCGGAACGGAAGTTAAGCCGTTAGTCCCGTGTCGTAGATTTACGGCACGTAAAAGAACCTCAAGCCTGATAGAGCGGCCTTTGAGCAAAATTAAGCGGTCTTTCACGCCCAATTTTGAATGCGACGCTGAGAACCGCACCACACAAAAAATGCAGAGCACGTTAAAACACAGAATTTATATCACATACATTTTTTCGTGGAGTTATCGTTTTTTGAGATATTCCTTTTTTTGGTTTCAGATTTAAAAACTTATACTTTTCTCATACTGGAATTTTTCAATACAAAGGAACTTCAGTCACATAGCAACCAGATTTTGACTATCACTTTAGCCTATGGTACTCTCTCTTATTTCGCTTCTACTTACAAGGAAGCAAGTAATAAGACTATTTCTGTTATTTTTTCTCGGTTAGCATGAAGTAAATAGAAGCATAAGCTTTTTAACAATAATTTGTTGCAGAGATGTAGAGAAAGTCATGTGATTTTTTTATTTCGTTCTTCAGGATAAGAAAATAAGAGAGTGGAAAGAAAATGAAACGTCAAGAAGAACGAAAGCAAAAAGGAATTTATTTATGTGCTTTAGAGGTGGCGACTTTCTGAAAAATAAAGGTTAGAATCAGAACGGCCGCGTAATATGAAGTTAACTGGATGATAAGGTGAAATGTCACGAAGCAAGATGGCATTTGATCAAGGAGAACACAAAACCGTCATGGTAAACGGATATTCTAGTCGATTGATTTCTGTAAAGACGGCAGGTGTTTGTGACAGACCACAATAGAATTCTTTCCTTTGTTACTATAGAATGAGAGTGGAAACTTCACAGCACTGTAATGTTCACATAAAACTCGGATGTGTTCTGCTTTTCTATACGCACACCTCCGTGTCTAATATTTGTACTCTCGTAAATAACCTGCTATTAATTGTTTGTTATCTACTGTGTATATACGAAAGTAGGCATGTGCAATGTAGGTAGAGAAGGTATTGTATTCCACCAAAGTAAGATGACAATATTTCACCAGAAAGATGTCTGAGGTCTCCTGAATAAGTAAAAAAAAAAATCTGTGTTCCATTCACATGACTTTCTCTACACATCTGCAACTAATTATTCTTAAAAAGCTTATACTTCTATTTACGTCATGCTAAACAGAAAAAATTAGCAGAAAGAGTTGATTACTTGCTTTATTGTAAGTAGAAGCGAAATAAGGGAGTACCATAGGTTAAAGCGGCAGTCAAAAGCTGGTTCCTTTGTTTGTATGGACAGCAGTTGACAAATTCTTGTATGAGAAAAGTAGATATAAGTTGTTCAAAGCAGAAACAAAAAACAAGGAATGTCTCAAAAAGGATCAGCTCCACGAAAGAAATGTATATATCATAAATTGTGTGTTTTAACGTGATCTACATTTTTCGAGTAGTATGTTTTTCTCCATCTCTTACGGTTTAGCAGTTATTCAAAATTCCGTAAAACTCATCCAGAATAAAGTACTCTTCAGAGGCTATTCCCAGAAAATTCAAGATATACATTTTATTTGACACGTAAATATATTTAATATACGATATTTTAACCAATATCTTTAGAACGATTTTTGAGAAAATCAAAATTGTCGAAAAAAGTTTCATGTAAAGGATAGTTGGGGGTGGGGGATTTTTCTCAAAATCTTCGTGTCGCATCCCTGGAAGATACCAAACTTAAATACCAAGTTTGGAATTTAACCGTATTTTCGTTTTTGAGCTATGCTGTTCAGAGAGACACACACGGATCTTTTTCTAAAAATGTTGTTTTCGAACTCCGACTCCACAACATACATTTCCGGTGAAATCTCGACATAAAATTTTTGGGTAGAATACAAAACTTCTGTATCCACTATGTACATTGTAGGTACGGGGCTAGAGAAAGTAATAAAGCACAAATTCTCATGGACATGTACAGACTTTTGAAATGTATTTGAGTAGTGGGATATAGATGATATTGTAGCAGAAGAGGATGCGTGGAGAAGTAAGGTTGGTGTTCCTGGTGAATTAGACCACCACAGAGGTCTGATGTCATGGAGACTTGCTGTGTTTGTTTAACCTAAAACTCACCGATGCTGTGTTGATGTTTGGGAGAGTCGCCCTTCCCCTACGCGCGCTCTTCAGCAAATTTACGAGGAAGAGGCGCCGTCTGTACGGCGGGGCGTCGCTTTAGGGATGCCACGTGCTGCCCACCCTTCGTCTCTCTTTAAACTTTTTCACTCTTAAGGAAAGAAGCGAACAGAATACAAATAAATCACTTAAGTGAGGCTGCAGTTTCTACTGCTTACTATATCACTAGGGGAGAATTTGTTTTCCACCCAAAAATTGGATACCAAGATTTCACCGGAAATATATCTTTTGAGGCCCTCTGAGTCCGAAAAAAAGCATTTTTAGAAAACTACAGAAAATATTGTATACCACCCCAAAAGTTTTATACCAAATTTTTTTGCTGAAATACATGTTTTGAGAATCCCTGAATAAAATATGATTGAAAGTAATTTAATGGAACATATTTCTAGAGTTCTGCAAATTATTCTTGGAAAAGATTATTTTATCTATATCCCACAATCGAGATAAACGTTAGCAAAAATTATTTTATTACTTGCTTCCTTCTAAAGAGCAGGGAAATCAACTCTTTAAACGTTGGCCGCTGTGGACAATTGAAGTTTGGTTCGCTATGCACGGTCAGCAGTAAAACAGATTAAACCAAAGATGACTTCCCGTTTGAGAAATTCACCCCGCACAGCTCATGAACAATCTTAATCAAACATCGAGGTCTTTTCGATAAGAGCTCTTAAAAAAGGATGCTGTTATCCCTAAGTTACGTAGTTTGTAACCAATAACAAAGAAAGTCTCGGAAACGGTGAACTTCACAGAAAAAGTTATAAAACATAAATTGTGTCATTTAACTAGAGTTTTGTGGAGTAAGTTTTTGTCTATTTCTTATGGTTTATCAGTTATATAAAAGTCATTCAGAATGGTCCTCAAGAGGTCCTCAAGATATAAATTTCGTTTATCATTAAAATTTCTTTAAATGTGCCATTTTAATAAAAATCGTTTTGGAAAAAATACAACAATAGAAAAAATGTTTCATGTAAAGGGTTGTTGGAATTTTCTTTCTGAACTTATATATCAAGTTCAGCATTTAATTTCGTTTTTAAGTTATCGTGTTTTTACTAAAATGCTTTTTTCCTTTTTTTGGCACAGGGACCTCAAAATGTATTTTCTATGACATATTGAAATCGCATTTTGGATGGAATACAATAAATTCTCTATCTACTTGAACATTGTACTCACGTGACAGAAATACTTTCAAAAAAATCTGCTCCATTGACACCTCTGTAACAATTTATTGTGAATAAGCTTATTCTGCTAATCGAGATAAACATTAGCCGAAATGATCTTATTACTTGCTTCCATGTAACTAGAAGCGAAATGAGGGAATACACTAGGCTAAATCAGTAGTCAAATATTTTAAAAGCTGGTTGCTATGTGACTGAAGTTCCTTTGTTTGTATGGACACGAGTTGACAAATTCCCGTATGAGAAGAGTATAAGTATTTTAAAGCTGAAACTAACAAGGAATATCTCAAAAACGGCCAACTCCACGAAAAAAAGCATATAACATCACTTTAACCTATGCTACTCCCTTATTTCCCATTTGCTTACAAGGAAGCAAGTAATAAGACTATTTCTGCTAATTTTTACTTTCTCTAGCCCCCGTATGTACAATGTACATAGGGATAGAGATGCATTGTATTCCACCCAAAAATTCGATACCGAGATTTCACCGAAAATGCATGTTTTAGGACCCCCTGTATCCAAAAAAAGCATTTTCAGAAAAAGGTCCGTGTGTGTCCGTGTGTCTGTGAACACGATAACTCAAAAACGAAAAGTAGCTAAAATACCAAACTTGGTATTTAAGTTTAGTATCTTCCAGGGATGCGACACGAAGATTTTGAGAAAAATCCTCCCATCCCAAACTACCCTTTACATAGAATTTGTTTCGAAAATTTTGATTTTCTTAAAAATGGGTCTAACGATTTTGATTAAAATATCATTCATATATTAAAGATATTTACCTAACAAATAAAATGTATATCTTGAATTTTCTGGGAATAGCTTCTGAAGACCTGTTTATTCTGGATGAATTTCGCTTAATTTGGCATAATTTGTAAACCGTAAGAGATAGACAAAAACTTACTATACAAAAAATTTAGGACTTGTTAAAATACACAAGTTATGTCATATGCATTTATCTCGTGGAGCTTACCGTTTTCGAGGTATTCATTGTTATTAGTTTCAGTTGTGAAGTACTTATACTTTTCTCAGACGGGAGTGTCCGTTTTTCTTTTGTTCTACTCCTGGCCAAGAAAAGAAGCGATTTGTAATGATAACAACTTTTAAAACATTTGACTATTGGTTTAGCCTAGTGTATTCCCTTATTTTCTTCCCCCTTATACGGAACTAAATAATAAGAACATTGTGCTAATGAGCACCACGATTAGCAAGGTGCAGAAAGAAGAAGAATCTTATAAATGAAGGTTGTAGAACAGCTAGAGAAAGTCCTGTGAGGGTAACACATCAGACTTTTTTCGATTAGCATGAAGTAAAGAGAAGCATAAGCTTTTTAACAATAATTTATTGCAGAGATGTAGAGAAAGTCATGTGAATGGAACACATCAGATCTTTTCTTTATTCATTTGTACCAAACCAATCAGATATTTGATCTAAAGTATTGGAGGAATCAAAAGTGTTTGCCCTACACTGTAAAGAACGTAATAGCGTTCATAAGAATAGTTTGTAGAAGAGTGAGCAGAGAAAGCAATGTAAAAGCAACATATAATAGGATTATGGCAAGAAATAAAAGGCAACATTAAACGTCGGGAGTTTACGTGTATCAGGTTTTTGTTTGAAGCAAGCTTATCAGGTCATTTGCATTTGGAAAGAACGGCTATAATTCACCGTGCCATGAACACAGCATGAAAGATTACTCTATCATGCACTTGAGTTAGGGCGGGTATTATCGACCTCAAGTGCGTGGCTTCATTCATGCTTTCATGCTCCAAGCTATGGTGTGACTTCTCAGACCACATACTGTCAGTTTCAGGGTTGCAATATTGAAGAATTAATCTCCCCAAAAGGGAATGAGGGATTCTTTTTTTTTTTTTTTTTTTTGTAGCTTAACGTCGTTTAACCTGGTTGGTCATATCGGACGATGAATGAAATTGGGGAAATGATGCTCAAATGATCTCGGGGTCTATGGAGCTTAAAGTTACTCGACATTCTCAGGATAAGAGAAAAAACCCCGAAAAAAACCTTATCCGGGTAAGTCATCCTAAGCGAGATTCGAATTCACGACCTGTTGAATGTGAGGCAGACAGTGCCAGCACACTATCCAGATGGGCGAATTGAGGGATTGATTTACCAAATTTAGGAGAATGTAGGGGTTTTTAATTTCTCGATCAGGGCAGAGAAGGTATTCTATTCCCCCAACAAGTCAACGAAGGACCCATTGTGTCAAAAAAAAAGAAGCATATACTACTGTGTCAAGAATGTTCCGGGAATTTGTCAATAAAACACAAAAAAATGAATTATTCATCCAATTTTATTTTAACGCCTTCTGAAATTATACATTTATGCCATCGAATAATCCAATCATCATCAAAACATTTTTTGTAGGCACTTTTAGGAATCGATGTCAATTGTCGCCGCGAATTTTCCTTTATGTCTTCTATCGACTGAAAACGGGTGCCTCGAAGTGGTAATTTCAGTTTTGGAAAGAGAAAGAAATCAGCAGGAGCCAGATTAGGTGAATACGGTGGTTGTTCGATGAAATTTGTTGAGTTTTTGGCCAGAAATTCGTTCACAATAATAGCCTTGTGAGCTGATGCGTTATCGTGGTGCAGAATCCATGAGTTGTCGTTCCACAAATCTGGCCTTTTTCGCCGTATTTGTTCTCTCAAACGCCGCATAACGCTCAGATAATAGTCTTTATTTACCACCTGACCTTCTGGCAAGAACTCTGAATGCACGACACCGCGATAATCGAAAAATACATGACCTTCAGTTTTGATCGAGTTTGACGTACCTTTTAGGTTTCGGTTCAGTTGGAAGGCGCCATTCCGAAGCTTGTTGATTGGTTTGAGTGTCAAACTCGCAAACCCACGCCTCATCAGCAGTTGCAATACGTTTCATGAATGTGGGGTCAGCAATCCTTGCGTGATTGAGTTTTTGTAGAAAATGCAAGTCTTTCGGAACTAACCGAGCTGCAACGCGTGTCATGACCAAACAATCGTTTAAAATGGTACGAATCGATTCGTGAGACACAGAAAGTTCAGCGGCAATCTCTCTCAGACCTAAATGACGATTTTCAGACACCATTTTCTTCACTTTAGCGATGTTCAGTTCAGTTGAAACCGTTGATGGCCGACTAGAGCGAGGCAAATTTTCCACCACATCTTGACCACTTTTGAATGCACTGTACCACTCATATTCACGTGTTTTTGATAAAGACAATTCACCGTAAGCTCTCTGTAACATTTTCAGCGATTCGGCACACGAAATACCATTTGCAATGACAAATTTGAGACAGATTCTTTGTTCAATATTTGTATCCATCGTAAAATCGCAAACCACCTTTGAGATGAACTAACAAAATGGCGTACTGTAAACAAACTAGATGACAGATGACGATCAAACTCCGCGTGGGTATAGAGGAAAGTTGTACCAACTTAGCGACAACAATAATTTCGAATCCCCTTTTAAATAGGATTTTTAAATTATCAATTCCTGATACTTTCTTCGATTTCCCCCGCCATCGCATTCCACCGGTGTTCCATCTTCATTTCATGTACTGTCGGTATCATCGCCCGCGGTGCTATAGTGGTAAAAGTTCACTATAAAAAGTGAAATCTCGGTATCAAATTTTTTGGTGGAACACGATACCTACTTGTTAACCGAGCTCAGGCGTGTCCTTTAGGACTGCCATTCGTGGGATCGCGGCCAACATTTCTGACACATCGGTTTTCCTGGGTCAGTAGGCGAATGCTGGAGAGAATTCTTCATTTCATCCCAACCGGTCGACAAGGATTGCGTCAGAGGCGTAATTTCGTGGAAGTGACTGCGCACTGGAAATACTGCTCTCGGGGGCGAGATGGCGCTAGTGGTTGTCTGCGGACTCAGGTGGTCTATGTGAAACTGAGCCACAAGCTCCCCGCGACTAGATGAACTGCTTGTGATCCACTAGGGACCCTCCACGACAGCTCTCTCCCTGTCCGGCTGTCGGCCACCCTCTAAAACTACACTGATCTCATATTTCCTCCAGGAGTCTGACGTACAATAAGCTTACGGCTGCAGTGTGGAATACCCCTCCTTATTTACACACCACATACACAGAGACGCGCCGTGACCGAGTGGTTAGAGCGCTTGTCTCTCACCAATGTTCGATCCCAAGCGACCGCACGTGGACTTTGTGGTAGACAAAGCGGCGCTGGGGCGGGTTCTTTGATTTCCCCCGCCATCGCATTCTACCGGTGTTCCATGTATCATCAGTATTGTCGCCTGCGTGAAACATTGGTTACCATGACTTTTTTGAGGGGGGGGGGGTTCCCGGGTCACTAGGTGAATGCTGGAGAGGATTCTTCATTCCCCCAAACTTCCTGTCTCTTTCATTTCACTTCATCGCAACCGGTGTTTTTCAGGGTTGTGTCGACGGAACTACGGCAGAAACACCATTGCGAGGAGGTGTCTGGGCGGGGGGATGGAGCTAGTCCTGGAGTATTTTATGGGCAGTGTTCAGAAATCTATGCCTATCGGACATTATTTTTATAATAAATAGTAAACAAAAACTATTACATTTAATAATGTCCCCCTAACAACTACTACTAGCGGTTGTTTGCGGACTCAGGTGGTCTATCCAGGACTGAACTCCCCGCGTCGAGTTAAAGAGCTGCTCTCTCCCTGTCCGGATGTCGGCCGCCCTTTGAAATTACACTCATCTTATCCTTGCTCACGGGATCTGACGCACGGCTGCAGTGTGGAATACTCCTCCGTAGCTTATACACGCGCCGTGGCCGAGTGGTTACAGCACTTGTATTTGATCCCTAGCGACCCCATGTGGGAATTGTGATAGACAAAGCGGCGCAGGATGCTCAATCTTCATTGCATGTATCATCAGCGTCATCGCCTGCGGTGCATAGTAGTAAAAGCGGGCGTTAAACACTACCAAAACACACACACCCTAATTGTCAGAAGAAGTAAAATGTTGAGCGTCGCCATGGTGACGCGGATAGTGTTAAGACTTGCCAGCCACACATCTGAGCAAGTGTGGGTAATAAATTCGGCCGCAAGTGGCAGTTGTAATGGGAATGGGAAGCAATGCTTTGCTGCGATGAATGACCTCTTCCACTGCCTCTAGAGGAAGCAAGGACTTCCTTCCCACGACGAGACGTGCCTAACATTGCCGGCGCCTCCAGTTCCGCATTACATGTAATTAAAACTTTAATTCCTGCTTTCCACTTGGCGACCTCAGTCCCCTTAATTACATCCCCGTGAATGGCTCGACCAGTTATCAAACCATGTTGTCTCCTTCTTTTGTTTCCAACGGTTGCCACATCTGCCGTACCTTACTGTATATGTAACATATGGTAATGTGCATTCTTCCGTACCTGCTCACCTTTGTTATTTTCATTCCCGCCTCTTCGGACATTTCCGCAAAGGTGCTGCTTATTTCCGTGCACTTTTCCACGAAGTGTCTGCTAATTGTAGGCACTAAGGGTGTAAATATCCCGAAATAACTTTTTACTTTCTCTGAACGTACTACGTACATAATGTATAGAGAAGGTATTGTAATACACCCAAAAATTCGATACCGAGATTTCACCAGAAACTTTAGTGTCAAAAAAAAAAAAGAAATGGCGTTTTATTTATGGACGCTCTTTAAGTACTGTAGTTCTCAGCGTCCCATTCTATACTGGACGTGCAAGATCGCTTAATTCTGCTCAGAGGCCTCTCTACCAGGCTTGAGGTTCTCTTACGTGCCGTGGCCACTCGTCTCTCAATCCCAAGCGACCGCATGTGAGATTTGTGGTGGACAAAGCGGCGCAGGGACGGGTTTCCTCCGGGTTCTCCGGTCTCCCCCGCCAATACATTCCATCGGTGCTCCATCTTCGTGCATGTATCATCAGTGTCACCGCCTGCGGTGCCATAGCAGTAAAACCGGGCGTGAAACACTACCAAAAAATCTACGACACGGGACCCACGGCTTTACTTCCTTTCCGAAGGAAGCCATGCTAAGGATTTTTACACCCGAAAAAATCCATCGTCCTCATGTATTCAAAAAAAAAAAAATAGAAAAAGGTCAGTGTGTGTTCGTGTGTGCGTGTGTCTATGAACACGATAATTTTAAAACGAAAAGTCGGTAAAATACCAAACTTTGTATTTAAGTTAATTGGTGTAAATTGTTAGGGATATACAGAAACTTACTACACAAAAATGTAGATCACGTTAAAACACACAGAATATGTCATATACGTTTTTTTCGTGGAATTTACTATTTCTGAGGTATTCTTTGTTGTTTGTTTCACACGGAAAGTTTTAAACTGCTGGCTGTGCATAGACAGGATGTTCAATCATATGACAACCACCTTTTAAAAGACTTTATATCGCTTTAACCTAGTGTGTTCCTTATTTTCCTTCTACGTACAAGGAAGCAAGTAATACGACAAATTCTGCTGATGTTTATCTCGATTAGATAGAAGAATATGCTTTTTACTTTCTCTATACGTACTATTTACGTAGTGTATAGAGAAAGTATTGCAATGCAGTCACAAATTCGCTACCGAGATTACACCGGAAATACATGTTTTAGGACACCCTGAATACAAAAAAAGCTTTTTAGAAAAATGTCCAGGTGGGTGTGTCTGTGTGCAGCATAGCTCAAAAACGAAAAGTCCGTTAAACACCAAATTTGGTATTTAAGTTTGGTATCTTCCAAGGAACACGAACATTTTCAAGAAAATCCCCCACCCCCACTATACTTTACATGGAACTTTTTTCGAATTTTTTTATTTTCGCCAAAATGGCTCCAACGATTTTGATTAAAATGTCGTATATTAAAGATATTTACCTGAAAATAAAATGTATATTTTGAATTTTCTGGGAATAGCCTTTGAAGACTATTTTATTCTGGATGAATTTTACGGAATTTTGCATAGCTCCTAAACCGTAAGCAATGGATAAAACTTAACACACAAAAAATGTAGAACACATTAAAACACACAATTTATGTTCTATACATTTTTTCATGGAGTTGATCGTTTTTAAGATATTCCGTGTTTTTGGTTTCAGCTTTAAAAAATGTATACGTTTATCATACGGAAACCCCTGTCCATACAAACAAAGGAACTTCAGTCACACAGCAACCAAATTTGACTGTCACTTTAACCCATAATACTCCCTTATTTCACTTCTACTTACAAGGAAGCAAGTAATAAGACTATTTCTGCTAATTTTTCTCGATTAGCATGAAGTAAATAGAAGCGTAGCTTTTTATCAATAATTTGTTGCAGAGATGTAGAGAAAGGCATGTGAATGGAACTCATCAGATTTTTAATCAGAGGGTCTTAATGTATTTCCGGTGAAATCTCGTAATCGAATCTTTTCTACATACGTAAGATGTGTAATAAAGGGCGCAGCATGGAACCTTGCGGGACACCATTCTCCGCACGAACTGGCAGTTCTACTTTAAAGAAAGTTTTAGGTATATAATATTGCATTGAGCAGAAGCTGAATGCGCTGCTATGGGGGGGGGGGGGGATCTCACGTTTCGATGTTAAGGTCAACGTTATTATCGTTTAGCTTCGCACAATGTAATTGCCGACGGGCAGCGCCACAGATAAGAAGACGCGTTATCACCACCCGCAATAAGGGTACCCTCACAAAGTGACAACACTGGTCCCGTTATCAACCTCACCACTTCCGGTATAATTACTGCTTTGTTCTGCATTATTTACGGCTACAGGAGTCCCCCTTTTACTGCCCATTTATTACTTTCTCTACACGTACTAAATAAATAAATAAAACCCTGCAATATCATACCTCGGTACCTGATTCCTTAAAACAGGGCATGCATTCCAAATGCTTACATTTATTAACAACTAACATTTTACAGTTAGTTTTAACATAAATAACACTATACCAAGTAATATTAAACTACAATTCCCAAAATTTAGATTACTAATAATCTAAATCAGATGTTTATCTTTAATCCCACTTTTAATTTAATTAATAAACATTTCATTTTTTACTTTCTCTATACGTACTATGTACATAGTGTATAGAGAAGCCATTGTATTGCAACTAAAAATTCCATACCGAGATTTCACCGCAAATATATGTTTTGACCCCCTGACTCAAAAAAAAAAAAAAAAAAAACATTTTTAGAAAAATGTCCGTGTGTATGTGTGTGTATTTAAGTTTGGTGAAAAAAATTTCAAAATTATATTTTTCTCAAAAATGGCTCTAATGATTTTGATTAAAATATCGTATATTAAAGATATTTACCTGACAAACAAAATGTATATCTTGAATTTTCTGGGAATAGCCCCTGAAGACTACTTCACTCTGGATGAATTTTACTGAATTTTGTAAACTGTAAGAGATGGACAGAAACTTACAACACAAAAAGTGTAAAGCCCGTTAAAACACACAATTTATGTTATATACATTGGTCGTTTTTGAGATACTCCTTGTTATTGGTTTCAGCTTTTAAAAACTTGTACTTTTCTCATACGGGAATTTGTCCATACAAACAAAGGAACTTCAGTCACATAGCAACGAGCTTTTGACTGTCACTTTAACGCTTATTTCGCTTCTACTTACAAGGAAGCAGGTAACAAGACTATTTCTGCTAGTTTTTCTCGATTAGCATGAAGTAAATAGAAGCATAAGGTTTTTAACAATAATTTGTTGCAGACATGTTGAGAAATTCATATGAACGGAGCACATCAGATTTTTTTTAAATTTATATCATGTAAATCAATATTCCTTCCAAACCTTCATTAAAATATGAAAGTTAATCATTCTAAACCATATTTGAAAATGTAAGCTAAATTTACAATTTATTAGTTGCCATGTGAACAAGCACTGTAAGAGTTTGAGAGGTCATTAATACTTACAGTACAATTAGGAAATGACGTAACATGTGCTACTTCAAGTAAAGGATCTGATGTGTTCCATTCACATGACTTTCTCTATATCACTGCAACAAATTATTCTATTTACTTCATCTAATGGATCAAAAATTAGCAGAAATATTCTTATTACTTGCTTCCTTGTTAGTAGAAGCGAAATAAGGGGGTACCATAGGTTAAAGTGATAGTCAAAAGCTGGTTGCTCTGCGACTGAAGTTCCTTTATCTGTATGGACACGAGTTCACAAAGTCCTGTATGGCAAAAGTATAAGTCTTTATAGCTGAAAAAAACAAGGAATATCTCAAGAGCAATCAACTCCATGAAAAAAGTGTATATAGCATAAATTGTGTGTTTTAAGGTGCTCTACATTTTTTGTGTGGTAAGTTTTTGTCCATCTCTTACGGTTCAGCAGTTATGCAAAATTCCGTAAAATTGACCAAGAATAAAGTAGTCTTCAGAGGCTATTCCCAGAAAATTCAAAATATACATCTTGTTTGCCATGTAAATATCTTCAGTATACGATATTTTAATCAAAATCGTTAGAGCCATTTTCTAGAAAATCAAAATTTTCGAAAAAAGTTCCATGTAAAGGGTAGTTTGGGGTGGGGGGATTTTTCTCAAAATCTTCGTGTCGCATCCCTGGAAGATACTAAACTTAAATACCAAGTTTGGTATTTTACCGACTTTTCGTTTTTAGTTATCGTGTTCACAGACACACGGACACACACATTCGGACCTTTTTCTGAAAATACTTTTTTTGGATATTGGGGACCCTAAAACATATATTTCCAATGAAATCTCGGTATCGAATTTTTTGGTGGAGTGCAATACCTTCTCTATACACTATGTACATAGTGCGTATAGAGAAAGTAAAAATTATTGCAAAATTCATTAACAAAAGAGTGTATGAGAAGACTTTGTCTATATAATTTAAATATAGCCTTTCTTTTGTTCACATCGAGAATTCATTTTCTCTTAAAGTTCGATAAAATATCGAAAAGCAATCTTGATTAATTAATTTTTTACAGCGTCTTCAAGTATTTGAAAAAGTAATTGGCTAACCAGGAATTGTAAGTTAGTTATTAGATCTCGAATGCTTGGGAAAACTCGACCCTGCAAGTCTCGTATTCCTAATATATATTCTCGACCTAAACACAATAAAAATAACTTTTATGCAGCTATTTCTAAAACATTAATTCTAATCTACAATCTAATCGTGATTTGCAGCATAAATTAAAATTCTTATACCCTTATATATGAATATTTTATGTTTTGACATATTTACGTGGATAAGAAAATACAAACTCATGTTACAAAATCCTTTAATTTATAAAATAGTGCATTAAACAATGGTTATTGTTCTAAAATGTAACTGTTTTTCAAACCATTAATTCTTCCAAAGTATATTTGTCACTTACACTTTAATCCTCCACATCTTTGCACACAAATAATCTCTTTGCAATTTAGTTAAATATTGAATACTAAACCAGTGATAAGAGTTTTTTAAAGGAAATTTTAAAACTATTACCTAAATTGTTACTTACTAAACACCTGAGGTATACATATCACTCGCGTGGCATTTTTAAGCCCTTAACCGGTTCTGTAATCGCCTCTCCTCCTGGCTCGCCGCCCATGGGTTTGGTTGGTTAGATTGATCTCCTTCCTTCTCCATTCTCGGCACTACTGGGTTAGGTTGGCTTGCTCTCCTCTCTTCAAATTTGTTGGTAAAGGTTGCATATACTTACTTTCTCTCTGCTCTTTTTCCTTCTCCTTCTCTATAGTACTATGTACATAGTGTATAGAGAAGGTATTGTATTCCACCCAAATACTCGATACCGAGATTTCACCGGAAGTATACGTTTCGAAGTCCCCTAATTAAAAAAAAATTAGAAAAAGATCCGTGAGTGTGTCTTAGGACAGCATAACTCAAAAATTAAATCACCGTTAAACAGTCAACTTGGTATTTAAGCTTGGTATCTTCCAAGGACGTGGCACGAAGTCTTTCAAGAAAATCCCTTCGCCGCAAACTACCCTTTGCATCCAAACCTTTTTGAAAATGTTTTTTCCTCAAAATGACTCTATCAATTTTGATTAAAATATCGTGTATTAAAGCTATTCGCATCACAAGTAAAATGTATATCTTGAATTTTCTGAAAATAGAGTCTGAAGACATGTTTATTCTGGATGAATTATACTGAATTTTGCATAACTGGTAAACCGTAAGGGATACACAAAAACTTACTACACAAAAATTTAGATCTTGTTAAAAGATACAATTTATGTTATATACATTTTTGTAGTACAGTTGGCCGTTTCTGAGACATTCTGTTTTACTTGTTTCAACTGTAAACTACCCCTCAAACAGGGTCACCCTTCGTTTCTTCTCTCTTTTGTTTTTCTGGAAATGCAAAGCGAACCGAATTTCAGTTATTCACAAATTGATAGGCATTTAAAAGATTTCACCATCGATTTAAATTGGTATATCTCCTTATTCTGTTTATAAGAAGTGTTTAATTGTGTTAATGTTTATCTCGATGTGGATAGAAGAGTAGTTTGTTAGCAGAAGAGGTAGAGAAAGTCATGTGAATGCAATACATCAGATTTCTTTTAACGCTCGACACAGTAGGCGCTGAGAAGCTTAAAACAATACGTTCAAAAGTTGATGTGTTCCATTCACATGACCTTCTCTACTCCTCTGTAACAAATTATTGACAAAAAGCTTATTTCTTTAACATATGCAGAACTTGTCCTTATTACTTGCTTCCTTGTAAGTAGAAGGGAAAAACCTAACGTGTTCCATTCACATAATGTCCTGTAGCTGTTCGGCAAAGAAACCTTTCACTCAAAAGATTAATCTGTTATGTACATCATGCTATAAAGATAAACATAAGCAGAATTAGTATTATCATTAGTTTCCTTGTAAGTAGAAGGGAAATAAGAAAAAGCACAGGCTAAATCGAGTCTCATCCTTTTAAGCGGTCGCTATGTGAAACAGTTGAAATTCCAATCTCTTTGCTTGTCAGGAATAAAAAGTCTTCCCGTTTGAGAAAAGTTTAAGAGTCTTAAAACTGAAACCAATAACCCTAAATATCTCGAAAACGGTTTAACCTACAAAAAATGCATATAACATAAATTGTGTTTTTTAATGAGATCCACATTTTTATGAAGTAAGTATCTGTATATCTCTTACGGTTTGCCAGTTATATAAAAGTCTTCCAGAATGAAGAGGTCATCAAAGGCTTACTCCCAGCAAATTCAACATAAACATTTCCTTTGTCATAAAAATATCTTAAACAATTTATTTTAGTCAAAATCGTTAGAGCCATTTTTGAGAAAATCGAAATTTTAGAAAAATGTTCCTTGATAAGGGTGGTTTGGGGTGGGGGGATTTTCTTATAAATCTTAGTATGGCATCCTTGGAAGATAAACTTAAATACGAAGTTTGTGATTTAACCGACTTTTTCGGTTCACTTTGCATTTCCAGAAAAACAAAAGAGAGATGCGTAGTTTACAGTTGAACCAAATAAAAAGAACATTCGGGCACTGTCAACTCTACAACAAAAAGGTATATGACATAAATTGTGTGTTTTAACGAGATCTACAGTTTTGATGGAGTAAGTTTTTGTGTACTGAGTTCGTGATACTGAGGGTCATTTATCACCCTGATATAACTCTTAAGTACGAGATGTTATTGAAGCAACCGTCAGAGAAAATATTTAATATGTTTTAAATTGTTATTTTGCACGTCAAGTTTGAAAAAGAGAAAAGGCGCGCAAAAACTGTGAAGTGTATTACAAAAACTAAATTGTTACGTGGCCGCGAGATAGATAACTTCATCGGCAAGCTAATTGAGATTCTTTTTGGTATTACTCACTGTTATACGTATTGTTATTGTCCGAGGGAGAGAATGCATTACAGGTAATATAATACTTGTAAATGATTCTTATATATTCTTCAATATCACTGGATACAATAATTATTAATACTGCATTATGGCACAGATAAATTAAGATTGCATTCTACACGCGTTCCCGCCAATGTATAGGACGCTACCTTTGTTCCGAGCAATATGATCACGTGAAAACTGACAAATGAAGAGCGTCTATTCAGTTCTTATATATATATATATATATATATATATATATATATATATATATATAGGCTCAAAGCTTACATATTTATTCTTTAAGGAAGTATATAATAAAGACTTCCTTTTATTTATAAATAAATTACTTTTGGTATACATAATAGTTATTTCATGAGGTATTTGCGCTCATTGAATATTTAAATATAACAATGTAATTATCATTGTTGATTTTTTTTAAGTAATTAGTTGTGATCATAAATGAAATTATACATAAAATACATATTAAATTCAATATTCTGATATTCACAGAACACCTACAAGCTAATTACTTTACCACATAATCAATAACTCAATATGGCATCAATCTCATTCTATTAACAAAAACCAAACACTTGATATGAAAACGCTTGGCTTCCATATATTAACGTCTCAAGTGACGTCACATAAGGACAAATATGCATAATTACACGCATCAATGTAGAAATGATGTAAATGAACATATGTGAAAATGTAGATAAATTCTGCACCAATGCAAAATAATGAAAGTTGTAATAATTGTTCAGAAAAGGTAATAATTCGATGTGCTGATACTATTTTGTCATGAAAAAGAGAGTTATGGACAATTATACAGAAAGCAAAAACCTCTTGGGGGAGTTACATTCTAAGCCTGAAGAGTGATTCGCGTGCTCGGCAACAAGGCGTTGGAACGTTAATAAGCCTTTATCCAGCGTCGATCCTTATAATTTACTGCGAATATATTAATGGCTAAAACAGTGGAAAAGTTTTATTATTCATTATTCAAATTGTAATACGAGTTTGGTTCAGGATTAAGGTTTAAGTATATCAGTAGAAAAATCAAAGCTTTTGGCATTTATAGGTAAACAAATAAAAAGATCGAAGATAGTGTTAGAACAGGTGGGAATATTTAATCACTTGGGCTGTAATGTAACCTTTAAAACAAACAATGAAGAAATAAATTATAAAGTGAGTAAGTTCAAATATATTTGTGGAGCAACCTTGAAAAGAAAAACCCGAAAGGATACAGATCCAAAATTCTATAAAACAATAAAACAAAACTCTCTTAAAACATATAATTTATGTTTTACACGTATAATATACGTATTACTTATAGAATTGGCCATTTTAGATATTCACTGCTATTGGTTTCAGTTTTAAATACCTAACTTTTCTCAAACGGACCATTGAAAGCGAACCGAACCTCAATTGTTTCACATGGTGACCAGATTTTAAAATATTTGACTATCGCTTTAGTATAATGTATTCTTTATTTCCCTTCTACTTACAATGAAGACCAATTCTGCTAATGTTTATCTCCATTAACATTTTGTAAGAATAGTTGGTATTTGGAGCAGCTAGGGTGAATTATTGATGGAACCCATCACACTTTTTTACCGTACTTAGTATTTCGGTAATATTATCATAGTTATTGGCAACTGTAAATGCGCAACAATATTACTTTAGTATTGGTAAAGCTGCTACGATGTATTTGGTACCATGGGTATTCTTTGTTACTGTGAAAACCAGCTGAAAAATCTGATGTGTTCCATTCACATGACTTTCTCTACATCTCTGTAACAAATTATTCTTAAAAAGCTTGTGTCTCTATTTACTTCATACTAATCAGAAAACGTTAGCAGAAATAGTCTTATTACTTGCTTCCTTGTAAGTAGAAGCGAAATAAGGGAGTACCATAGGTTAAAGTGACAGTCAAAAGCAGGTTGCTGTCACTAAAGTTCCACTGTTTGTATGGACAGCAGTTGACAAATTCCTCTATTAGAAAAGTATCAGCTTTTCAAAGCAGAAACCAAAAACAATCAATGTCTAAAAAACGATGAACTCCACGAAAAAAATGTATAGGTCATAAATTGTGTGTTTTAATGTGATCTACATTTTTCGTGTAGTAAGTTTTTGTCCATCTCTTACGGTTTAGCAGTTATTCAAAATTCCGTAAAATTCATCCAGAATAAAGTACTCTTCAGAGGCTATACCCAGAAAATTCAAGATATATATTTTATTTTTCAGGCAAATATCTTTAATATACCTACGAAATTCAAAATTGTTAGAGCCATTTTAAAGAACATAACAATTTTCGAAAAAAGTGCCATATAAAGGGTAGTTGGGGGTGGGGGAATTTTTCTCAAAATCTTCGTGTTGCTTCCCTGGAAGATACTTATATTAAATACCAAATTTGGTATTTGACCGACTTTTCGTTTTTGAGATATCGTGTTCACAGACACACGGACACACACACACACACACGGACCTTTTTCGGAAAATGCTTTTTTACTTTCTCTATACGCACTATGTACATAATGTATAGAGAATGTATTGCACTCCATCAAAAAATTCGATACTGAGATTTCACCGGAAATATATGTTTTAGGGTCCCCTGTATCCAAAAAAAGTATTTTCAGAAAACGGTCCGTGTGTGTGTGTCCGTGTGTCAGTGTGTCCGTGTGCCCGTGTGTCTGTGAACACGATAACTCAAAAACGAAAAGTTGGTAAAATACCAAACATGGCATTTAAGTTTAGTAGGTTCCAGGGATGCAACACGAAGAATTTGAGAAAAATCCCTCCTCCCCAAACTACCCTTTACATGGAACTTTTTTAAAAAAATTTGATTTTCTAAAAAATGACTCAAAAGATTTTGATTAAAATGTAGTTTATTAAAAATATTTACCTGACAAATAAAATGTATATTTTGAATTTTCTGGGAATAGCCTCTGAAGACTACTTTATTCTGGGTCAATTTTACGGAATTTTGCATAACTGCTAAACCGTAAGAGGTGGACAAAAACTTACCCTACAACAAATGTAGAGCACTTTAAAACACACAATTTATGTTATATACATATTTTTCGTGGAGTTAATTGTTTTTTAGATATTCCTTGTTTTTGGTTTCAGCTATAAAACACATACTTTTCTCATACAGGACTTTGTGAACTCGTGTCCATACAAAGAAAGGAACTTCAGTCACATACCAACCAGCTTTTGACTATCACTTTAACCTATGGTACTCCCTTATTTCGCTTCTACTTACAAGGAAGCAAGAAATAAGACTATTTCTGCTAATTTTTTCTCGATTAGCATGAAGTAAATAGAAGCATAAGCTTTTTAAAAATAATTTATTGCAGAGATATAGAGAAAGTCATGTGAATGGAACACATCAGATTTTTAATTAAAGGGGACCCTAAAACATATATTTCCAGTGAAATCTCGGTATCGAATTTTTTGGTGGAGTGCAATACCTTCTGTATACACTATGTACATAGTATGCATAGAGAAAGTAAAAATGCTTCTTTTTATTCAGGGGATCCAAAGATATATATTTCCGATGTAATCCCGGTATCGAATTTTTGAGTGAAATACTGCACCTTCTCTATCCACAATGTACATTGTGCATACGTGCTAGAGAAAGTTAACAGACACGAATCACTTGGATGATTGAAAGTCATGCCGACTTGTTTTTTTGTAGCTTAATGTCCTTTAACCTGGTTGATCATGTGATGTGTGAAATTGGTGAAATTATGATCAAATGATCTCGGGGCCCATGGTGCTTAAAGTTACTTGACATTCGTCTTCTGAGGGAAAACCCCGAAAAAAACACTTTATCCAGGTAACTCGCCCTAAGCGAGATTCGGAGCGGCAGAACCGTGTTCAAATCTCGGTTGTGACCTCGAATATTTCAGCCTGTTTTAACTTGTAAGCGACCGAGGAGTGAGGGTAGTGTGACATTTGACGGTATAGGTTACTGAGCGACCAGGTGGTATAAGAGCACGATTTGGGTTGATCAAGTGTGCTGGTTGCACCTGCCATACCGGCGCTGTGGAACCGTCTCACTCCAGTGCTTGCATCTACCTCCTGCACTAATTAGCAGTCGTACAGATGTTGTCCAGGTCAGAGCACTATGACTGCCTAGCTAGGTGATTCAGACTGGCATTCCGGAGGTCGTGGGTTCCCTTACCGCGGCCCACATCTCCTGAACTTCCTCTTCATTCCTTTTATCTCCATTGCATCCAACCGGTCTCTTTCATTGTTCAAATTGTCGGTAAGGATTATGGTGTTGGCGCCCTTCCGTGAAGGTGAAATACAGCTCTCAGCAACGGGATAGCGTTGGAGTTGCCCGTGGGACCAAGTGAGTTCGGTCACACCTAAGTGCGGACAACTAGTGCTCCACGCGTCGTGATCAACTTCAACTGTTTGGACTACTGGTTTCCAGTATAGTTTTTTTTTTTTTAGTTAATAGTTATTTAGTATTAAAATGTTTATACATTTTTATATATTTTTAATATATTTTTATTTTATTAATTTTATATTTGTAAAATTATAATGTTTGTATATGGTGAAGGTTTAATAAAGTTAAAATCTGTAGATATATGTCTCGGTATAGATAACTAGGTGCCGGGATGGAGTATTGCAGATTTTTATTTATTTATTTGTACTATGTTTAGGGACTCTTCATTGTTGCTCTTTTCCGACGGTTTGGTTTCTGCCGCCCATCACAAAACTCTCCTAACTTCCTAACCTCCAGGTGTATGACGCCAGTGTGGATCCCTCTCCGGTCTCTCTCTCTCTGTCCCTCTCTCTCTCTCACACACTCACAGATATACCTCTAGTTTTTCCAAAACACGTTGGCCTTCAAACGGGACCACTCCCCCTCTCACTGGGCAATAACCATTAGCAAACAAAAGACGACCTGTACTATGAGTGAGAGGCAACATCTCTGTTTCTTGTAGACTCTAAAGACCCTGCTTGTAAGTCAAGAATCGCAGCTCAATTCCAAGTGGAAGGCGTGGCAACTGCGAGGGTTGGTTTCTAGCCGCGAACCTCCTAATCCCAAACTTTAAACTTAGTTTGGCAGAAGGTTATTATGTTCTGAGCACTGTACACCTACAACAACAACAACAGCTAGTTGGCTCTACGGTAAGTGTGACACTCGTGTTCTGGAGATCGATTCCCGGGGCCGGGCGTATCTGGTAAGGTTCCTTACAACCCCTGAATCTTCCTAACCATTATTCCCTGTTCCTGTACGCTCCTTGTCACCTATTTCAGGATTAAAGGACCAGTCGACGCTTTTCATCGGATCTTCGTCACCATCAACTACACAGTTTGAGCCTAAAGATCCATTTTCTCCGTCGCGTTTTGGGGTTTTCGCACACATCTTCTAGCAGTTGGAAATTTAGGGGGACAAAATACTCTGATATGGTAAAAAAAAAATCTGATGTGTTCCATTCACAAGCCTTTCTCTACATCTCTGCAATAAATTGTTAAAAAGCTTCATGCTAATTGAGAAAAAATTAGAAGAAATAGTCTTATTACTTGCTTCCTTGAAAGCAGAAGCTAAATAAGGGAGTAACATAGGCTTAAGTGATAGTCAAAAGCTGGTTGCTATGTGACTGAAGTTCCTTTGTTTGTATGGACAGGAGTTGACAAATTCCTGTATGAGAAAAGTATAAGTTTTTCAAAGCTGAAACCAGAAAAAAAGAATATCTTAAGAACGTTCAACTCCACAAAAAATATACATAACATAAATTGGGTGTTTTAATGTGCTATACATTTTCTGTGTGGCAAGGTTTTGTCTATCTCTTACGGTTTAGCAGTTATGCAAAATTACGTAAACGTCATCCAGAATAAAATAGTCTTCAGGGGCTATTCCCAGGAAATTCAAGTTATACATTTTATTTGTCAGGTAAACATCATTAATATATAACATTTTAATCAAAATCGTTAGAGCCATTTTTAAGAAAATCAAAATTTTCGAAAAAAGTTACATGTAAAGGGTAGTTGGGGGTGGGGGATTTTCTTGAAAATATTCGTGTCGCATCCTTGGAAGATACAAAACCTAAATACCAAGCTTGAGTTTTAACGGTATTTTCGTTTTTGAGCTATGCTGCCCAAAGAGACACACACATGCACACAGACAGACAGACACACACACACACACACACGGATATGTTTCTAAAATGTTCTTTTTTATTCAGGGGGTCTCAAAACATATATTTCCGGTGAAATATCGGTATCGAATTTTTGGGTGCATTACAATACCTTCTCTGTACACCATGTACATGTTTTGGGACCCCTGAATCCAAAAGAAAAAGTATTTCTGGAAAAAGGTCCGTGTGTGCGTGTGTCTGTGGACAGCATAACTCAAAAATGAAAACACCATTAATACCAAATTTGGTATTTTAGTTTGGTATCTTGCAAGGATGCGACACGAAGATTTTCAAGAAAATTTTGATTTTCTCAAAAATGTCTCTAAAGATTTGATTAGAGTATCGTATATTAAAGATATTTACGTGACAATACTATGCATATCTTGAAATTTCTGGGAATAGTCTCTGAAGACTACTTTATTCTGGATGAATTTTACGGAATTTTGCACAACCACTAAACTAAGAAATAGACAAAACTTACAATACAAAAAATGCAGAGCACATTAAAACACACTATTTAAGTTATATGCATGTTTTTCGTGGAGTTGATGTTTTTTTTTTAGATATTCCTTGTTTTTGGTTTCAGCCTAATTTTCTTATACGGGAATGTCAGCTCCTGTCCATACAAATAAAGGAATGGCTTTTTCGTACTTTACGACGTTTGGGAATGCTGACTTGAGGAATTGCGTTGATCCTCGACAACGCTCGTCCACACACTGCTGGCACAACCCATGGGCTCCTTGAACAATTTCGATCATCGTCTTACAGTCCCGACCTGGCACCAGCGACTTTCACCTTTTCCTTGAACTAAAGGAGGGCAGCACTTTCAAACCAACCAAAATCTTCAAAACAACATGAATGCTCATTTGGAATCATTTTTTGAAGCGGATATTGCAAAGCTTGTGGACAGATACGATAAATGTGTTGAAAAGTAATCATAAGACTCTCGTAATAGCATGGTATCCCGACTGTGGCATTGAATTTTTCAACTGGTTCTAATAATACCTTCTCTACGTGCTAGAGAAAGTATTGCAGGAAACAGGAGAGAAGCGAGTGGTGGGTCACACAGAATCCATCTGTTACTACTGCGATGAGCTAACGGCTGCGATTACTTACATTTGTTGACGGCGACAGTCTGTCCTGCTGAAGAAGGAGATGAGCAGCTGCCGGCGAGGGTGGGTCCAGATGGCTGGCGGACTGTACAGCACGCGCCCGTCGCGACAGGTGGGCCAGCTGGCGGTAACACTAACCTAAGTGTACCACAGTTCTCTTTCGCTTGTTACTAGACCACGGATGTGTTACACTCACACGACTTTCTCTAGCTGTTCTACAAACTTCTTACATAAGATTATTCTTCTTTCTGCACCTTATTAATCGTGGTACTCATTAGCACAATGTTCTTATTACTTAGTTCCGTATAAGTAGGAAGCAAATAAAGGAATACACTAGGCTAAACCAATAGTCAAATGTTTTAAAAGCGATCGTTATGCATTTGTCATTACAAATCGCTTCTTTTCTTGGCCAGGAGTACAACAAAAGAAAAACGGACACTCCCGTCTGAGAAAAGTATAAATACTTCACAACTGAAACTAATAACAATGAATACCTCGAAAACTGTAAGCTCCACGAGAAAAATATATATGACATAACTTGTGTATTTTAACAAGACCTACATTTTTTGTAATAAGTTTTTGTCTATCTCTTACGGTTTACTAGTTATGCCAAGTTAAGCAAAATTCATCCAGAATAAACAGGGCTTCAGAAGCTATGCACAGAAAATTCAAGATATACATTTTATTTGTTAGGTAAATATCTTTAATATGTGATATTTTAATCAAAATCGTTAGAGCCATTTTTAAGAAAATCAAAATGTTAGAAAAAGTTCCATGTAAAGGGTAGTTTGGGGTGGGGGGATTTTTCTCATAATATTCGTGTCGCATCCCTGGAAGATACTAAACTTAAATACCAAGTTTGGTATTTTAGCTACTTTTCGTTTTTGAGTTATCGTGTTCAAAGACACAGGGACACACACACACACACACACACACACGGACCTTTTTTCTGAAAATGCTTTTTATGAATACAGGGCGTCCTAAAACATGTATTTCCGGTGAAATCTCGGTATCGAATTTTTGGGTGGAATACAATACTTCTCTATCCCTATGTACTTGTACATACGGGGCTAGAGAAAGTAACTAGCAGAAATAGTCTTATTACTTGCTTCCTTGTAAGCAGAAGAGAAATAAGAGAGTACCATAGGTTAAAGTGATATTCAAAAGGTGGTTGCTATGTGACTGAAGTTCTTTTCCTTCTGTGGTTAGGAGTTGACAAAGCCGTGTATAAGTTTTTCAAAGCTGAAACCAAAAACAAGAAATATCTCAAAAACAATCCACTCGACGAAAAAAAAAAATGTATATAACGTATATTGTGTGTTTTAATGTGCTCTACATTTCTTGTATAGTAAGCTTTTGTACATCTCTTACAGTCTAGCAGTTATGCAAAATTCCGTAAAATTCATCCAGACTAAAGTAGTCTTCAGAGGCTATTCCCAGAAAATTCAAGATATTCATTTTATTTGTCAGGTAAATATCTTTAATATAAATTCTAATCAAAATTCTTAGAACCATTTTTGAGAAAATAAAAATTCCATGTATAGGGTAGTTGGGGGTGGGGGTGGGGGATTTTTCTCAAAATATTCGTGTCGCATCCATGGAAAATACTAAACTTAAATACCAAGTTTGGCATTTTACCGACTTTTCATTTTTCAGTTATCGTGTTCACAGACACACACACACGGACCTTTTTCTGAAAATGTGTTGTTTTTTTTATATACTACATTTTTATGAAATTATCCATTTCCGAGATATTATTTTCAATTATTTTATCAAGAAGGAAGTCGTTATTTGTTTTTTATAGCAACCAGGCTTTAAAAGATTTGAGTAGTGTGTGATTTTCTGGATTCCCTTTTTTACGATGCACCTGGAAGGAAATAAGTAATAACATCTTTCTGTTAATGTTTATCTCGATTAACATCAAGCAAATAGAAAATAAGCTTTTGTAAGAGTAGTTTGTTGAAGAATAGGTAGAGAAAGTCAAATGCCCTCAAAATATGAATGTCCGCGGAAATACCGATATCGAATTTTTAGGTGGAACACAATGTTTGCTATTCTTATTATAGATATGTAGTAAAGTTATAAACATGTATTCAGGGAGCATAAAATCATGCATTACCAGTGAAATCTCGACATAAAATTTTAGGGCAAATGCAACACTTTCTCTGTCTCTTGTTGATAGCAGCTAGAGATCCTGAAAAGGTTCGCAGAACTACAAAAAGCCGATACCAGCGCAAGTGTCCGTCCGTTCACTGAAAACGAGCAGCAGTGGAAATATAGGATTAATAAAGAAATCTCTCAGTCCCTGCTTTGTCATGTTCAGCATTACGTCTGCAAATCGGTAATCTGATTATAACGATTTAAAAAAGAACAAAAGACTGCAAATGTTCACGAAAATGTGCTTTTCATCACTCCAAACAGGTGGCGTTGGTGGAAAACGGAAATTTCAACTTCATAGTCGGCTCTACGCATAGGGTTTTAGTGAAAAGAACAACTGTTATAAAAATACTTCACTGAAAATAATTATTACTTTCTCTAGCCGCGTATGTACAATGTACATAGCGATAGAGAAGTACTGCATTCTATCAAAAAATTCGATGTCGAGATTTCACAGGAAATACATGTTTTAGGACCCCCTGAATCCAAAAGAAGCATTCAGAAACAGGTCAGTGTGTGTGTGTGTGTCTGTCTGTCTATCTGTGTGTGTGGGTGGCTCTGTGGACAGCATAGCTCAAAAACGAAAAGACGGTTAAATACCAAACTTGGTATTTAAGTTTGGTATCTTCCAAGGATGCAATATGAAGATTTTCAAGAAAATCCCCACTCTCCTAACTACCCTTTACGTGGAAAAAGTTTCGAAAATTTTGTTTATCTTAAAATGGCTCCAACGATTTTGATTAAAATACTACATATTAAAAGCAATTCTATCGCAAATAAAATGTATGTCTTGAATTTTGTGGGAATAGCCTCTGAAGACCTGTTTATTCTGGATGAATTTTGCTTAATTTTATATAACTAGTAAACCGTACAAGATAGACAAAAGCTTACTATATAAAATGTAGATATTGTCAAAACACACAATTTATGTCCTTTACGTTTTAGTTGTGGAGGTATCCGTTTCCAAGATATTCCTTGTTATTGGTTTGAATTGTGAAGTACTTTTCTCAGACGGAAGTGTCCGTTTTTCTTTTTTTGTTCTACTTCTGGCCAAGCAAAGAAGCGATTTGCAATGACAATCGAATAACGACAGCTTTTGGAACATTTGACTATCACTTTAGCCTAGTGCGTTCCCTTATTTCTATCCTACTTATATGGAACTAAGCATTAAATTCTGCTAATGTTTATCTCGATTAACATAGTGATAAAAGAAGAATTATCTTTTGTAAGAAGTTTGTTTGTAGAGTATCTAGAGAAAGTCATGTGAGTGTAACACATACGATTTAAAAAAAAAAAAAAAAGGCTTTCTTTGAATTCAAGGGGAGGTGAAATGTCGGTACCGAATTTTTGGATGCATTACAATACTTTCTCTGTAATGCACATAGTACGTGTGATTAGAACTCGGGACATTGTGAATGCGAGGCTGCCATGCGGGCTTTCTGCTTCTTGATTCTATCCTACTTTATAAGACGTTTTCCCAGATCGCTTAAACACTTTAACAAGAGTTATGTTTTCATTATTTGGCAATCCCTTCTCTTCCAACAAGATAATGAAAATCCTCGGTGCATCATAAATTTATTCCTCCGGCTTTGTTTATGTTTCTTCTTTACGCTTTGCTAAATTTGTTACAAATTCATTCACACGGTTTCTTAAGTTTCAGCTTTCCCACGGTAGTCCATCTTATCTAATTCTTTCTTCCTTTAATTCGTTACGAACACAGAAGAGGAAAACGCAACTGTGTATTAACCTCAGTTAGAAGAAGCTCAAATGTTTGTTATATTTCAAAACGTGATAAAATCTTAATATAAATAAAATAACTGCATTTAATTAAATTATTATTATACTATGAGCAAATGTTTTACCTAACTCTTACTTAATGGAATAAAAAAAAAAACTTATGCGCTCCATTCACATGACTTTCTCTATATCTCTGCAAAAAATATTATTAAAAAACTTATACTTCTATTTACTTCATGCTAATCGAGAAAAAATTAGCATAAATAACGTTATTGCTTGCTTCCTTGTAAGAGAAGCGAAATAAGGGAGTAAGTTTTTCAAGGGTGAAACCAAAAACAAGGAATATCTCAAAAACGATCAACTCCACGAAAAAAAAAATGTATATGACATAAATTGTGTGGTTTAACGAGCTCTAGTTTTCTGTTAGGCAAGTTTTTGTCTATATCTTACGGTTTACCAGTTATGCAAACCTCAATAAAAACATCCAGAATAAAGAGTTCTTCAAAGGCTATTCCCAAAAAATTCAAGATATGCATTTTGTCAGGTAAATATCTTTAATATAGGATATTTTAAATAAAATCGTTAGAGCCATTTTTGAGAAAATCAAAATTTTCGAAAAAGAATCTCATGTAAAGGGTAGTTAGAGGTGGGGGATTTTCTTGAAAATCTTCGTGTCGCATTCTTAGAAGATACCAAACCTAAATATCAAGTTTCACACCCACATACACGCACATGTTTCTAAAATTTTTTTTTTGGATTTAGGGACTCTCAAAACATGTATTTTCGGTGAAATCTCGGTATCGCATTTTTGGGTTCATTACAATACCTTCTCTATACACTATGTACATAGTACGTATAGAGAAAGTAAAAAGATTGCTTTTTAACGTCGCTGTCAATTGCCAGGAACCTATGTCAGTAAAACTACTGACATATGTCTCCGTTTTAAGGTACACTTAAAAACCTTCGGTCAGGGCCGGTTTGGGGTCAGAGTCGAGCGCCCAATTAGCTGAGCCACCGCATTAAATACGGGTCTCCATTGGCTGCGGTCCCGAACTTTTGTCGCGCAGAGGATTGTGGGATAAGAGGCTCTCCTAGGGCATGGTTGTTTGCATGTCCACAAGTGTGTATGTAACTTACACGCAATGGAAACAAACGAAATTAATGAAAATATGTCATGTTTCTTGCGATGTCATGCAAAGAGTGTGGAATTTCAAAACCAGCGTATATCGATTCGCTTTTTAAATGCTTGACTAGCCCATTCAGTCTGCTGTTCTTATTGTGTGTACTAGTACCATGCAAAACACGGTCCATGTTTGTCGAGAGAGGCCGCTACCGAAGTTCGCTTTTTGGAGAGGAGACAAGCCCCGGATGGACCCTTTCTCTCATTTACACAATAGCTCAGTCAGAGATAGAGAAAGGGACAATGAAGCTCTCCTGACAAAGATAGTTTTACTTTCTCTACACGTACTATGTACACGGTGTACAGAGAAGGTATTGCATTCCACCCAAAAATTCGATACCGAAATTTCACCGGAAATAGACTTTTTAGGGTCCCCTGACTCCAAAAAAAGTATTTCTAGAAAAAGGTCCGTATGTGTGTCCGTGGAACTTTTTTCGAAAGTTTTGACTTTCTAAAAAATGGCTCTAACGATTTTGATTAAAATATCGTATAGTAAAGATATTTAGCCGACAAATAAAATGTATATCTTGAATTTTCTGGGAATATCCTCTGAAGATACTTTATTCTGGATGAATATTACGGAATTTTGCATAACTGCTAAATCGTAAGAGATAGACAAAAACTTACCACACAAAAAATGTACAGCGCGTTAAAACACACAATTTGTGTTATATAATGTTTTTTCGTGGAGTTGGTTGTTTCTGAGATATTCCTTGTTTTTGGTTTCACCTTTAAAAAACTTATACTTTTCTCATACAAGAATTTGTCAACTCCCGAATGGAACACATCAGATTTTTTGTGAATAGCTTCTGAAGATCTCTTCATTCTGAATGTCTTTAGCATAACTGATAACTGTAACAGATAGACAAAATCTTATTTCCCAAAAAATGTAGACCTTGTTAAAACACAAGGGGACCCAATACATGTATTTCCGGTGAAATCTCGGTATCGAATTTTTGAGTGGAGTGCATAGTACGTGTAGAGAAAGTAAAACGTGGTGAGTTGGCGAGTCGTTTCTAGAAGTGCGGGTGTTCCATTATGCAAAGAAGAGCTTGGGAAAGATGGAAAGGTAAGATATTGTGGCAGACAGCATCTTCCTGGGCCGGTACGAGATGAAGATTTGTTCTGCCCCCACTAATTACTGAACACGGCGATTAAACGAGCAATTAATGGATCTTTGTTTTCGGAGTCACGGAGCGTTACTCCTTTCTTCTTTTCCCATGAGCACTTGATGAATGGGCGAAATTAACCCGAGGTATTCTCTAAGGCTCGCACTCATACAACACGATCCTGAAAATTGTCAATTTGCATCCTCTAAAACAGGCGTCACCAACTCGCTTGCATTTGTGTTACAGCAAGTAGATTTGCTCCGTGCACTGCAGTGAGTACTCGCTACTCTACGAAAGATAATTCCTCTTTCAACACCACGCTAATCGAGATTAACATAGCAGAGTTTTATCAATTAGTTCCTTATAAGTGGACTGGAATGCACTATGCTAAAGTGATAGTCAAATGTTTTAAAAGCAAATCGCTGCCAAAAGAAAAACGGATCCTTCCGTCTGAGACAAGTATAAGTACTTCACAAATTGAAACTAATAACAAGGAATACCTCGAAAGAAATGTGTATGACATAAGTTGTGTATTTTAACAAGATCAACATTTTTTTGTATTGTAAGCTTTTGTCTATCTGTTACGGTTTACTAGTTATACCAATTTAGGCAAATTCAATCAGAATAAACAGGTCTTTAGACGTTATTCCCAGAAAATTCAAGATATAGACATTTTATGATAGAAATGGGTTTAATATGTGGGATTGTAATCAAAATCCTTGAGCTATTTTTAAGAAAAAAAATTCGAAAATATTTCCATGTAAAGGGTAGTTAGGGGTGGGGGGATTTTCTTGAACATTTTTGTGTCGCATTCTTGCAAGATACCAAACTTAAATACTAAGTTTGGTATTTAACGGTCTTTTCGTTTTTGAGCTATGCTGTCCACACGCACACGGACCTTTTTCCAGATTTTTTTGATTCAGGGTGACCCAAAACTTATATTTCCGGTGAAATCTTGGTATGATATTTTTGGGTGCATTACAATACCTTCTCTGTACACTACGTGTAGAGAAAGTAAAACCGTTTAAGAAGAGCACGAAAGCGAGTTTTCTCTATTTTGAATCGTAGTGGTGTGAGCTATCAACAATACACATAGCAAGCAGATTGAAGAAGCCACCCTCGTGTGTGCAAGCAGTGTCGGGTTGCGATCATAGACTTGTAATATACAGCATTCTAAACAAAATTGTTTCAGCCATTTTTGAAAAATTCAAAATCCTGTCGCTTTCACAGACACACATACGTACCTTTCTTTAATTTCTTTATACTCGGGGACCTCAAAACACGGTGAAATATTGGATTTTGGATGGAATACATTACTACGCGTAGAGAAAGTAAAAGGTGCTCTACGTTTACCATTGTAAATTAACATTATAATTAACTGTAGTATGTGTGGGATTCGATTCTCTAGCCACGTACGTCAGACTCCAGGAGGTTAGAATGCGATGAGAGTAATTTAACGGCTGACCAAAATCTGACGGCGGGAAAGAGCCACCGTGGAGGGCCCCTAACATATTCCAAGAAGATCTTCATCTCGACGCAGGGAGCGCTAGAAGCACCTGTCCAGGGTCTCCAGATAACCACCAACGCCATCCCGCCGCCGAGAGCTGTGTTTTCAGAGCTCAGATACCACCACCGAAGTCCTCGTCGACACTTATAACACTGAAAGAGACCGGTTGAATGAAATGCAGATGAAATGAAGAGACAGAAAGTTGAATGAAGGAACTCTCCTAGTACATCCCCGAAGGGGGGGGGGGGAGAGGTTCCAGCTGCTCCGGTTCAAGCGCTGTAGACCTTGAGCACCCTACATACTTGTGACGTTACTAGAAGTATTCGGAGCGAACATCAGAGACCCTCCCGAAAGGCAGCTGTTCGGATTGGGTTGGACTCGACGTGGCAGTGGCCCGATACCCGTGGGAGATAGTGCTGGCTGTACCGGGGTTTTCGATAGTCTTCCCCTCCGGGTTGAGGCGCATAAGTGGCGTATCCACTTCCGTCCATGTATGCAAGTGCTTCGGTACCTGCACGCAGGAGGGTTCAGTGTATAACATAGGTGCTGGCCGAACGGAAAATATCCACGGAACAACTTGGCACGCATCTCAGGTTTGCGACGAAACCATGAGCCATCTGGCAGTACACCAGAAAACCACAAACAATCGTGAGTTATATCCTGTAGATTTCCCAGATATAAGAAACTAGATTCAAGATTCCTATCTACGCTACATGAATATTATCCTTATTAAGTGGACATGCAGGATGTTATAAAATCTCTAATTTAATTATTGTACTTGTTTATCTTTGGAAATTATCATAATACATGTGAAGAGTTATGTTTCTCGCTTGAACGAAATCATTTACATCCCTCTTGTAATTTTGAATAGGCCTGTGATTTCTTTTGTTTCGCTCCAAGCACCAGAAATGAGGTACAAGAGGCGGAACTTGTTGGGGGGGGGGCAACAACAACGGAAGCTATAGGATGATCAACCTTCTGTAGGCTGTAAATATGTTCGTAGCTTTCCAAATGGCTTTTTTAACCCTTCGTCTTCATCTTTCTTTTTTCACCTTATTTCCGGAAGGGGAAATGAAGGAAGTGTGACAACACTTGGCTCCAGCTTCGAGAATCTTCCAGTCAAGAAGTCATTATTGCGTTCCAATTTTAGTAATAACAAATGTGGCTCTGATTTTTTACTTCCTTTACCGTGTACATGAAGGTAGAGAAACTATTGCATTCCACCCAAAAATTCGATACCGAAATTCACTGGAAATACAAGTTTTGACGGATAAAAGCATTTTAAGTAAACAGCCTGTATGTGTGTGTGTCTATGAACATCATAATCAAAAGATCTGATGTGTACCATTCACACGACTTTCTCTACATCTCAATTATTCTTAAAAAGCTTATACTTCTATTTACTTCATGCTAATCAGCAAAAAATAGCAGAAATAGTCTTATTACTTGCTTCCTTGTAAGTAAAAGCGAAATAAGGGAGTATCATAGGTTACAGTGATAGTCAAAAGCTGGTTGCTATGTGACTGAAGTTCCTTTGTTTGTATGGACAGGATTTCACAAATTACTGCATGGGAAAAGTATAAGTATTTCAAAGTTGAAACCAAGAAAAAGGAATATCTCAAAAACGATCAACTCCACGAAAAAAAGTATATAACATAAATTGTGTGTTTTAACGTGCTCTACATTTTTTGTGTGTTAAGTTTTTGTCCATTTACGATTTAGTAGTTATGCAAAATTCATCCAGAATAAAGTACTCTTCAGAGGCTGTCAGGTAAATATTTTTAATATATGATATTTTAATCAAAATCGTTAGAGCCAATTTTTAGAAAAACAAAATTTTCGAAAAAAAGTTCCATGTAAAGGATAATTTGAGGTGGGGGGATTTTTCTCAAAATCTTCGTGTCGCATCCCTGGAAAATACTAAATTTAAATACCAAGTTTGGTATTTTACCGACTTTTCGTTTTTGAGTTATCGTGTTCACAGACACACGGACACACACACGGACCTTTTTCTGAAAATACTTTTCTTTTGTATACAGGGGACCCTAAAACATATATTTCCGGTGAAATCACGGTATTGAATTTTTGGGTGGAGTGCAATACCTTTTCTATACACTATGTACATAGTACGTGTAGAGAAAGTAAGAAAGTGTAAATCTGAAGAAGAATGTTTGAAGGCTTTGCTTTCGTGACCACCCACATTTACTGTATTGAATCTGTTCGCTGTTTTATCACCACTTGTAAGAAACCTCCAACATTGAAATGCATGTTCAGAAATCCCCTTCTGTTTGGTTGATAGGTAATAAACTTGTGAAAATCCTTTGTTCATCACCGCAACTTAAATTTCTACATGTTTAATTCGGTTCCCAGAGGAATTTCCTGGAAGTCATGCTTGGACGACTATGGTTTTTGTGAAGAGTCGGAAATGCCCGAACATTCCATCTGACGCCCCGGCGCTTTATTTTACATCTTGGTTTTTTTATTTGACACGCTTTTCGGCTCCAAAATAGCTTGCAACGGTTCCATTTCCCATGTACTTTATTTTCTAAAACAAGAAAATCTGTATCAATATAAAATGAAAAAATGTGATGTGTCCTTTCTCTACATCTCTGTAACAAATTATTGTTACTATGTTTATTCTTCTATCTCCTTCAAGCTAATCATGATAAACATTATTATTATAGTTCCTTATAAGAAGGGGAATAAGGGAATACACCAGGCTAAACCAACAGTCAAATGTTTTAAAATGTGGTTGCTATGGGATTGAAATCCATTTATTTGCGTGGCCAGGAGTTGACAAATTCCCGTATGAGAAAAGCTTAAGTATTTTAAAACTGAAACAAAAAACAAGGAATATCTGAAAACGGTAAACTCCACGAAAAAAATTATATAATATAAATTATGTGTTTCAAAGAGATCTACATTTTCTGTGTGGTAAGTTTTTGTCTATTTCTTACGGTTTACCAGTTACACAAAATTCCGTAAAATTCTTTCAGAATAAAGTAGTCTTCAGACGCTATTCCTAGAAAATTCAAGATATACATATTATTTGTCGTGTAAATATCTTTAATATATGAAATTTTAATCAAAATCGTTAGTGCCATTTTTGAGAATATCAAAATTGTCGAAAAAAGTTCCATGTAAAGGGTAGTTGCAGGATTTCTTGAAAATCTTCGTGTCGCATTCCTGGAATAATACCAAACCTAAATACCAAGTTTGGTATTTAACGGTATTTTCGTTTTTGAGCTATGTTGCTCACACACACACAAACACACACACACACACACACACACACACACACACAGACAGACAAGGCCGCGCCGTGGCCGAGTGATTAGACCACTCGCCTCTCACCTAGATGGCCGGGTTCGATCCCAAGCCATTGTATGTGAGATTTGTGGTGGACAAGGCGACGCTCGGGCGGGTTTTCTCCGGTTTCCCTCACCATCGCATTCCACCGGTGCTCCATCTTCATGTATCATCAGTGTCACCGCATGCGGTGCCATAAGAAGTTAAAGCGGGCGTTAAACACTAAAAAAATCAAAAAAACAACAAAAACAGACAGTCAGACACACTCACACACACACACGGACATTTTTCTAAAAATGTTCTTTTTGCAATCAAAAAATGTAGATATCGGTATCGAAATTTAGGGTGTATTACAATAACTTCTCTATACATTATGAACATAGTACGTGTAGAGAAAGTAAATCAATAATAATTGACTATAATAGTTAGCTATACTATGAATCCTGGGACTTAAAGTACTTACGACATTAAAAGTCGCCTTTCTGGTATATCATCTCAAAATAGTTTGAGACCACCTTGTGCTTTACCGGGAAACATACGAGTCAGTTGGGAAACTCAATGTCGTGCCGGCATGTTACCATGATAGCTCAGTGGTAGAGTAACCGTCTAGAGACCGGTTCAAGTCACGGCTATGCCTTCAAGTTTTCACTCTGATTATACCTATCCTAAAGCATAATAATTTGTAGTCCGGTTGGTAGCGTGTCAGCCTCACATTCATGAGTTCGAATCTCGCTTAGAGTGAGTTACCCGGGTAAGGTTTTTGTCGGGGTTTTCCTTATCCTGAGAAGACGAATGTCGAGTAACTTTAAGCTCAATGGACCCCGAGATCATTTGAGCATCATTTCACCAATTTCATTCTTCGTCAGATATGACCAAGCAGGTTAAAGGACGTTAAGCTACAAATAATAATAATAATAATAATAATAATAATAATAATAATAATGCAATAAACAAGCACCAAAATACATGGAAACGAAATATGGTAAAATAAAACGAGTTTCAGAATTTAAATACCTTGGTGAAATAATTCAGGAAAATGTAATCGAGACTAAAGCAAATAAAAGTAGATGCCACAAAATGCAAACAGCATATCGGCTATCACAAAATATTTATAATTAAAACTGCATATCTAAACATACAAAATTAAGACATTGTAACACTATCATTAAACCAAAATGTCTATATGGAGCAGAAACTTAATTTTGAACCGAAAAGCAGATTTAGAAAACATGGTGAAAAAAGAATGCAAAATTGTAAGGAAAATTTTAGGCCCACAAGTCGTAGGTGAACAGTACAGACTCAGAAGCAAGAATGAAATAAAATTATATACAGATATTCATAGTGATATTAGAAAACGAAGGTTAACATTTTATGGACATATCAAACGAATGAATTCTAACAGGCTCACAAAACAAGTCGTTGAATTTTATGAAAATAGAAGCAAATCACATGTAGATACTATGAAATGGATTGGGGAAGTAAAAAATCTGATGTGTTACACTCACATGACTTTCTCTAGCTGTTCCACAAACTTCATACATAAGATTCTTCTTCTTTCTGCACCTTGCTAATCGTGGTACTCATTAGCACAATGTTCTTATTATTTAGTTCAGTATAAGTAGGAAGAAAATAAGGGAATACACTAGGCTAAACCAATAGTCAAATGTTTTAACGGCTGTCGTTATGCGATTGTCATTGCAAATCGCTTCTTTTCTTGGCCAGGAGTACAACAAAAGAAAAACGGACACTCCCGTCTGAGAAAAGTGTAAGTACTTCACAACTGAAACTAATAACAATGAATACCTCGAAAACGGTAAGTTCCACGAGAAAAATGTATATGACATAACTTGTGTATTTTAACAAGACCTAAATTTCTTATATAGTAAGTTTTTGTCTATCGCTTACTGTTTACTAGTTATGCCAAATTAAGCAAAATTAATTCAGAATAAACAGGTCTTCAGAAGCTATTCCCAGAAAATTCAAGATATACATTTTATTTGTTAAGTAAATGTCTTTAATATATGATATTTTAATCAAAATCGTTAGAGCCATTTTTAAGAAAATCAAAATTTTCGAAAAAAGTTCCATGTAAAGGGTAGTTTGGGGTGGGGGGATTTTTCTCAAAAACTTCGTGTCGCATACCTGTAAGATACTAAACTTAAATACCAAGTTTGGTATATTACCTCTGTTCAGTTTTGAGTTATCGTGTTCACAGATACACGGACACAGACACACACGGACCTTTTTCTGAAAATGCTTTTTTTGGATACAGGGGGTCCTAAAACATGAATTTCCGGTGAAATCTCGGTAACGAATTTTTGGGTGGAATACAATATTTCTCTATCCCTATATACATTGTACATATGGGGCTAGAGAAAGTAAAAATGATTTTAAATTAGCAGGAATTACACAAGAAGATTTATTAAACAGAGAGCTCTTCAGAAACAAAGTTCATAAATAGCAAGTTGACCACGAGGACAGACCGAAGAAAAAAACTGGAGCAATGCGGACAGCGAGAGAAAAGAAGCCCACAGCCAAAGAATGAGAGAAATATGGGTTCAAAGGAAAACAAAGAGACGTTTCTAAGTACTTCGCGTAGTCCCTCATGGGCTCATTCGTGATGAAATAATAGTAATAATAATAATAATTTGTAAGAGTAGTTCGTTACAAAAATAGGTAGTGCGAGTAATATGAATGAAACACGTGAAATTTTTAATGAAAGTAAAACTTGGATACGTTAATTGTTAATATGTGGATGGCGAGAGTAAACAAAGCCGCCGATATTATAACAGCCTTGACACTTCCTGTTCCACATTTTGTTGAATGAAACGCCGGCCGCTTCAATTAAAGTGAAATAACAATAACAAAACACGATCGGGTCACATGGTGCTCAGGCCGGACGTCCGGGAAGTACGCACGCTTGCTCCCCTGGTGCCATACCTCCCTCACAAGGTCAATATTTTACACGTCATTCTTGTGTTCATCAGGTACCTAACACCAGCTGACCTTTCGCTTTGATTCGAGTGATCAAATTTGGTCGTCTTGTACCGGGAGAGATGTTCTCTTATGGCTGGCTATGCACACCTTTCTCCATAAAGATTTGATCGCGGTCATTTTGAAACGATCGAAGTTAAACGAGAATTGAGTATCGTCTTAATTTGCTGTACTTAAATAGGAACCATTCTCAAAACCCGATAATCGTACAAATAGCCCACTTTTTACTTTCTCTACCAAAAGTAGATATCGAGATTTCACCGGAAATACACGTTTTGAGAAAAAATTTCCGATCGCGTGCATGTGTGTGTGGAAAGCATAGCTCAAAAACGAAAACACCGCTAAATAGCAAGCTTTGTATTTAAGTTTAGTATGTTCCAGGGATGCGACACGAAGATTTTGAGAAAAATTCCCCCACCCCTAACTTCCCTTTACATGGAACTTTTTTTCGAAAATTTTGATTTTCTCAAAAATGGCTCTAATGATTTTTATTAAAATTTCGTATATTAAAGATATTTACCTGACAAATAAAAGCATATCTTGAATTTTCTGGGGATATCCTTAAAGACTACTTTATTCTGGATGAATTTTACGGAACTTTGCATAACTGCTAAACCGTAAGAGATGGACAAAAACGTGTCACACAAACACACAAAACTGTAGAGCACGTTAAAACACTCAATTTATGTTATTTACATTTTTTTCGTGGAGTTGATCGTTTTTGAGTTATTCCTTGTTTTTGATTTCAGCTTTAAAAAACATACTTTTGTCATACAGGAATTTGTCAACTCCTGTCCATACAAACAAAGGAACTTCAGTCACCTAGTAACCAGCTTTTGACTATTACTTTAACCTGTGGATCTCCCTTATTCCGCTTCTATTTACAAGGAAGCAAGTAATAAGACTAGTTCTGTTAATTTTTTCTCGATTAGCATGAAGCAAATAGAAGTATTTTAACAATAATTTGTTGCAGAGATGTAGAGAAAACCATGTGAATGGGACACATCAAATTTTTATGGTTTCCGTCTAAGGTAGAATTAAGATCTGTGGTGGGGCAGATTTCATACCTCGATAGATTTCCGGTTTTCATACGAATTAGACATTCATGTATTATTGCATTAGTATTTATTAAATCGTCAAATATTTGAATGTGTTTCTTGTTAGTTTTAACGCCATTTAACCGAGTAGGTCATGCAGGGTTCAAACAACCATGGGGTCCATACAGCTTAAAGTTACCCGACATCCATCTTTTGGATAAGGGAAAACTCCGGAGAAAAACTTATCTGGTTGTAACCGAGATTCAAACTTGTGACCTCTTAAATGTGAAGAAATTCACCACGAAATTGGGCTCAAAGCAATTAAAATTATAATAAAGCCCTCAAATATTACGTTTCTCAGCCTGCAATATACGCCAGGTTATTATTATTATTATTATTATTATTATTATTATTATTATTATTATTATTATTATTATTATTATTATTATTATTATTATTATTATTATTGTTGTTGTTGTGGTTTTTGTAGCAGCGCTGTGGCCGAGTGGTTACACCACTCTCCTCCCTCCTAGGCGACCCGGGTTCGATCCCAAGCGCCCGCACGTGGGACTTGTGGTGGCGTCTGAGCGGATTTTCTCCGGGTCTTCCGGTTTCCCCGCCACTCATTCCACCAGTTGCTCCTTAATCACCTTAATCATGCAATCCGCTTTCATTTCATGTCTTCCACTATAGGCCGACCAATATTCTAGGTCCTTTATTCTGCGGTTCGTGCAATTGGTTCCCCGATAGGCCCCCTTGTAAGTCCTAGAGGGGTATCAGTCCTACACAGGGAGGGTAAGCCGATTACGAGAAAAAGAATTGAAATGTAGACTTCAGGATGTCCAAAAACTCAAAATAAGTGTTGATAAAGAATTGGATCTCCACCTCCTGCTGGATCAAAACAGGATGTATTTAGATTTCGATCAGTTAAATATTATTATTATTGTTATTAGTATTATTATCATCATCATATAATGTATTCTTATATTATTCAAATTCTAGAAATAGTGAAATTTATAAACAAATTTCATTTACTTTCTCGAAAATGTATACATAATAACACACTTATGATTCATGGGAACCTGCAGAGTTTCATGGTTACATATATCTGTGTCTCCTGCTAGTCTTTTAAATAAAATGAATCAATCCTTGTATTTTCTACTTCATTGGAATACTTATGCGACAGCTAATCCCAATTCTGGGAAAAGTTTTGAGAGCAGTTTTTGTTTTACAGTCAATCATACGTTTCAAGCGATATAGATAAGGAGATTGTAATAATTGTAGTTGAACTTCTTTGGCTATCGAGTTGGATGCTTCCCTTTGAATAATGCTCGCTTGGCGTACGGTCAGCAGACGGCGGTCACTTGAACAAGATGCACAGCAATTTAACCGCAATCGAAGTTTGATGACGTTTCAGTCAACAAGGATGAGCACACGGGAATCTCTCTCTCTGAGAACCTGCTCTCCAGTAATAGAACCGTTTCTGCTTTATCTCAATTAGCATGAAGTATATACAAGATTGAGCTTTTTAACAATTTGTCACAGAGAAACTCGTGTAAATGTTTACTTTATCTAACACGTGTGTACAATAAAAATAAAATAAACATCTGTATAATGATCATGGTACCTAATTACATAAACCAGGAGCTAATATGCCAGATTTTTAATATTTATTAAACTTCACATTTTTACATACATCATCATTTAAGCTAACATAATTATAAACATAAATCATAAATATAAAACTAAAAAGTTAAAAAGTAAATTATATAACTTTAAACAAATAAAAACATAAATGAAATTAAAATAACAATAAAAAATAAATAAAATACTAATACATTTCTAAAATACAATAAATAATTAATAGAAAATAAATAATGAACTAAAACATCAAACATTGATAATTAACTCCAATTATTACACTATGTACATAGTAGGTAGAGAAGGTATTGCATTACACCCAAATATATATTTATAAAAGAACATTTGAAAAACTTCCATGAGTGTCTGAGAACACGATAATTCAATAACGAAAAGTTGGTAAAATCTAGCTTCATAGAATGCGACACGAATATTTTGAGGAAAATCTATCCCTACGAAACTACCCTTTATATTGACAATTTTTTGAAAATGTTGATTTTCTCAAAAATTGATCTAACGATATTAATTAAAATATAGTACGTTTATTAAAGATATTTATATGGCAAATAAAACGTATACCTTCAATTGTCTGGGAATAGCCTCTGGAGACACACTGGGTGATTTTTGCATAACTGGTAAACCGTAAGAGATAGACAAAAATTAGTACACAAATAATAATAATAATAATAATAATTATTGGGGCACTCAACCGGGTTTTAAAACATTTGAAGTTCGGTTCCATTTCATTGCTCAGGAGAAAAACAGAAGAGAGACGAAACGAAAGATGTCTTCCCGTTTGAGAAAAGTTTAAGTAGTATAAAACTGAAGCAAATAACAAGGAATATCTCGGAAACGGTTAACTCTTATAAAATATGTCTATGACATAAATTGTGTGTTTTAAGGAGAACTACATTTTTGTGCTTTTCCTACGGTTTACCAGATAGGCAACATGCATCGCGAATGAAGAGCACTTCAGAGGCTACTCCCACAAAATTCAAGATATATTTAAATACTCAAACTATCTTGAGTATTTTAATCAATATTGTTAGAGTCACTTTTGAGAAAAACAAAATTGGTTAAAATTTGTTCATGTAAAGGGTGGATGGGGTTGGGGACCTTCGCGTCTCGTCCTTTGAAGATACTGAACTTAAATACCAATTTTTCAAGTTTGAGCTAAGATGCCCCCCCCCCCCACACACACATAAGGATATTTTTCTAAAAATGTTTTTATTAATTTCAAAACATATACTTCCAGTGAAATTTCGGTATCGACTTTTTCCTGAAATACAATACCTTCACTACTTACGTGCTAGTGAAAGCAAAAATGCGTGACTCACAACGGGGCATTGTCATATTGGTGTTACAAATCTAGCTAGATTTTGTTTGTTTGTTATTTTAGTGGCATTAGATCATTTCGTTTTTTCTACCATAGACCTAAGTATCACTAATTATTTACAAATTATAGTGCTCCACTAATATCTAATTCCAAGCATATATTAGTGCTTGATAATTATTAGACGAGATAAATTAAATAAATGGGCAATTTTTATCCCTTCAGTGATTTGCTTGGAAGCACCCATCACCGGGGGAGAAAATGAAACGTCATTGTGGCAATTTTGTTTTCGCGACATAAGTTTTAGTGCGTTCTTGCACCAGATGGCTGTAGTCTGAGTGCGGGCGAAGCCATTATCAGCACTTTGTATCGCGCACAAAACAAACTCAAAGTCTGACATTAAAAGGCAAAACTTTATTATTTTTTCCGACGGTTGGAAATTTTGTATTTTCAGTTTAAAAATCGCAGCTTAAAGAGCGACAATTATCTTTTGTCATGTAGCCAACAATTTGAATCCAAAGTAATAATTTGAAATTGTAGGTAGTAAAAGCTTCGAACTAAGAGTTGGGGAGGGAATCCAAACCCTCCACTCGTGCCCATACCCATTAGATTTTAGAAGAATCCGAAAAAATGTCTTGAGGTTTTGTTTAAACGTTTTCTCTAGAACTTCCACAGGCGTCCTGAATTTGAAAGTGTTGAAAATATTAACATATCCAGACTTTAAATTCGCTAGATTGCCGAGGTTTAGACCTCTTTTTGGATCATTGGGTGCTTTAAGTTCTCAGATCCCAAGACTAAAACGAAAATTACCTTAAGACATCTTACTATCGGACACCGAAATTGAAGAACAAGACTGATAAAACCTAATTTGTAACAGTTATACTTTTTTACTTTCTCTACACTTACTATATACATGGTATATAGAGAAAGAGTTGCATTCCATCCAAAATACGATAGTGATTTTTCACCGGAAATGCATGTTTTGAGTCCCTCTGAATAAAAAATTTAGAAAAAGGTTTTGTGTGTGCGTTCGTGTGTGTGTCTGTATGTCTGTGGCCAGCATAGCTCAAAAACGAAAAGAACAAAATCGGTGTTTAAGTTTAGTATCTTCCAGGATGCGACACGAAGATGTTGAGAAAAATCCCCCCCACTCCAAACTACCCTTTACATGGAACTTTTTTCGAAAATTTAAATTTTCTAAAGAAATGGCTCTAACGATTTTGATTAAAATATCGTATATTGAAGATATTTACATGACAAATAAAATGTATATTTTGAATTTTCTGGGAATAGCCTCTGAAGACTACTTTATTCTGGGTCAATTTTACGGAATTTTGCATAACTGCTAAACCGTAAGAGATGGACAAAAACTTACCACACAACAAGTGTAGAGCACCTTAAAACACACAATTTATGTTATATACATTTTTTTCGTGGAGTTGATTATTTTTTAGATATTCCTTTTTTTTTTGTTTTTGTTTTTTTGCTATAAAGGCTTATACTTTTCTCATACAGGACTTTGTGAACTCGTGTCCATACAAACAAAGGAACTTCAGTCGCAGAGCAACCAGCTTTTGACTTCACTTTAACCTATGCTACTCCCTTATTTCATTTCTACTAACAAGGAAGCAAGTAATAAGACTATTTCTGCTAATTTTTGCTACATTAGATGAAATAAATAGAATAATTTGTTGCAGTGATATAGAGGAAGTCATGTGAATGGAACACATCAGATTTTTTACTTTCTTTACACTTACTATATACATAGTGTATGGAGAAGGTGTTGCATTCCACCCAAAATACGATACCAATATTTCACCGGAAATGCATGTTTTGAGTCTCCCTGAATCCAAAAAAAAAAAGTTAGAAAAAGGTTTTGTGTGTGTGTTCGTGTGTGTGTGTGTCTGTATGTCTGTGGCCAGCATAGCTCAAAAACGAAAAGAACAACATTGGTGTTTAAGTTTGGTGTCTTCGAAGAATGCGACACGAAGATTTTCAAGAAAATACCCCCACCCCCAACTACCCTTTACATGGAACTTTTTTCAAAATTTTTGATTTTCTCAAAAATGACTAACGATTTTGATTAAAATATCGTATATTAAAGATATTTACCTGACCAATAAAATGTATGTCTTGAATTTTCTGGGAATAGCCTCTGAAGACTATTTTATTTTGGATGAATTTTGCATAACTGCTAAACCGTAAAATATGGAGAAAAAAATTACCACATAAAAAATGTAGAGCACGCTAAAACACACAATTTTTGTTATATGCATTTTATTTTCGTGTGGTTGATCGTTTTTGAGATATTCTTTCTTATTGGTTTCAGCTTTGAAAAAGTATACTTTTCTCATACAGAACTTTGTCAAATGTCCATACAACAAAGGAACTTCAGTCACATAGCAACCAGCTTTTACTATCACTTTAACCTATAGTACTCCCTTATTTCGCTTCTACTTACAAGGAAACAAGTAATAAGACTATTTCTGCTATTTTTTTCTCTATTAGCATGAAGTAAATAGAAGTATAAGCTTTCTAACTATAATTTGCTGCAAAGATGTAGAGAAAGTCATGTGAATGGAACACATCAGATCAGAATTGGTTTTCTGTAACGCAGAATTAAGTAACTAAGAATAATAACTTGGCTGAAGAGGGAAACCCCCTAAAAGAGCCTTGGGTAGAATCACTAAATCGCATCCATTGTTCGCGCGGCAACGCAGGGCCCTCGCGCTTTATGGTCCTAAACGTTTATAACAGGCCACTAAATAACTACAAAGCGGCAGAATAACAAAGCTACAATAGGAACCTGATAACTCGACCTAATATGGACTGAGAGTGTGTCGGGTTACACAAATGTGTATGTAGTCGACCCCTAGGACTTAGAAGCGTATGCCTAGAGGTCAGAAGCCCGTCGGGGAGTAACCTGAAACGATTAGCGTGAGGAAGTAGAAGGTATGAAATGAAAGCGAAATAGCTGATAGAAAAGGTGATGATGCAGAAATTGGTGGAATGAGTGGCGCGGGAAACCGGAGAGAACTCGCCCAGACGCCGTTTCGTCCACCACTTCGTGAGGGCGCTTGGGATCGAACACGGGCCACCTAGATGTGAGGCGGCGCCAGATGTCTGCATTGTGTAATAAAAGGTCTGAGGTGTCTGAGCACTATGCAGCCGTTGGTTCATTGTACGTTAGACCCGGGAAGAGAGGGTGAGATGAGGGAGGCCGACATCCCGACAGGGAGAGAGCCGTCGTCGAGGGTCCCTAACGGTTCACAAAGAGTTCATGATGGAGCGCTGTCCTCGACACTCAAAACCGGTTGGGATGAAATGAAGAATCCTCCCCAGCATTCGCCTAGTGACCCAGGAAAACCACGAAGGGGCAGAGAGGTCTTCCGCGGGGAATCGACCCCGAATGCCAGTCCCAGTAGAATACCTGAGCCACCTATAAATGCATAAACTTGTATCAGTACACGATATTTTCACACACCCAGACTTGATTTCGGACCTCTTTTTGTTCCACCCCATTATAGTAGTTGGTCCAGCTCCTTTGTCTTAAACACATCAATTTAATTTGCATTGTCATGTTAGCTTGTGTTTGACTTTTGTACAAACACAACAACACTAAGTCAGCCTGGAATCTCAGAAACCAGAAATAATTGAAATTTGAACATAGGTACTGGGTAAAGCAATAAACTTTGAAACCTTTGTGCTGCACACATTATTAGCGGCAGCCTTTTGATTTCGTGACAATGGAATCGAAGGTCAATACGCGGTCAGCCCTTTTTTTGTTACTGAGGCTGCAAACCACAAAAATAATAAAACCTGTCACCGAATTACTGTCAGAAGTAAACCTACCATTTTTTACTTTCTATGTACATAGTGTATAGAGAAGGTATTACATTCCACCAAAAAATTCCATAGCGAGATTTCACCAGAAATACATGTTTTGGGTCCCCCTGAATCCAAAAAGGCTCCGTGTGTGTGTGTCTGTGGACAGCATAGCTCAAAAACGAAAAGAACGTTGAATACCAAACTTGGTATTTAAGTTTGGTACCTTGCAAGGATGCGACATTTTTCAAGAAAATTCCCCCACCCCCAACTACCAGTTACATGGAACTTTTTCCGGAAATTTTGATTTTCTCAAAAATGGCTCTAACGATTTTGATTAAAACATCATATATTAAAGGTATTTACCTGACAAATAAAATGTATATCTTGAATTTTCTGAGAATAGCCTCTGAAGACTACTTTATTCTGGATGAATTTTACTGAATTTTGCATAACTGGCAAACCGTAAGAGATGGACAAAAGTTTAATACACAAAAAATGTAGAGCACGTTAAAACGTACAATTTATGTCATATACATTTTTTTTCGTGGAGTTGATCGTTTTTTAGATATTCCTTGTTATGGTATCAGCTTTAAAAAACTTACAAACATAGGAACTTCAGTCACATTGCAACCAGCTTTTGAATATCACTTTAACCTATGGTACTCCCTTATTTCGCTTCTACTCACAAGGAAGCAAGTAATAAGACTATTTCTGTTAATTTTTCCTCGATTAGCATGAAGTAGATAGAAGCATAAGCTTTTTAACAATATTTTGTTGCAGAGATGTAGAGAAAGTCATGTGAATGGAACACATCAGATTTTTCCCATTAAAATACGGGACGCCTAAAGAATTGTGATCAATTCATCAATACTTTTTGAATATAGTATTAATCTAATATAGAATGAAGGAAATATGATATCGAATCTGCAATTTAGAATATCCGTTCGCTGGAAGACAATGAGGAAAAAGCAATAAAGATGGGGAAGAAAAGAGCAAAGAAGAAATCGCAGTCACAATGAGAGACCACAACACTAAGCAATTCGCAAGAAACCAACTCAACTAATATCGACACCACGCCGCTCACAGTGACCATAACATCAAGAATGAAGAACAACACATAATTAATGAGTTGACAACACACCAACCACATCAGGAGGCGATAGCCACAACACCAGTGGGGGAGGTTACCGGACGCTTCGGGCACTTTAGTAGCGGTCGGGGTACACCCTCAACTGCCAGAACGGTTTTTCATGGAGCAGGTCCAGGCCTGCTGTTGTAGGTAGGCCTGCTACAGGATTTGTCCTCTTCGGCCAGGATTATTGTTGAGAGGAGAAACGGAAGGCTTTTTTTTTTATCATCAATTTAGTTACAATTGATTACAAATGTGTGTTTACAATATTTACAAATTGCATAATATGATTGCAGTTGTGGTTTAAAGTTGGTATGGTTACAATTTAGATATACAATACCTATAGTTAGTTATGTTAGTTTGGGATATATATTACTCTTAGCTTAATTCTAACATGCTTAGTCTAACGGTGTTTTTTCTTTTGTTTATAACTGTAGTATTTGTTCTATGTGTTGTCTAATTTCTTCGTCTTCTATTCGTGTTGCTCAATTATCGCTTTTAGTGCAGGTTCATTGATTGTTTTTCGGATTTAAGTTTTTTCCTCTTGACAATAGTTTCTGGTCTGTGTTAGTGATGTATGTATTTTCTGGTCATTTTGGCTATGGCTTCGTCCATGGGTATCGTTTTTCAGATTATGTGTATTTCATCTGATTTGGTCCACTCTTAGGCATTTTCTCTCAAATTGACGAATTCTTTTCTTTGTGGATGCAGCCTGTTGTAGTGAAAGGCACCAGGGGACCGACGCCGTTGACCCGACTTGTCTGCTAGGACACTCTTCAACACTCCACAGCTCTCAACTCCGGACTAGCCTTCCTTGGAAGGGATAGAGGACAGTACAACCAAATGGACATTGCCATGTAGAAGATGTTGCCAATATGGACTCGATTACAAAATGCACCTCAACACCACGCTGCCATTATTGTGGAGCGTCAAACTTCACACGAGAATGCAGGCAACACAACTGCTGATACTCCACTACTTATAAATTATTGACTACACACAGCACAACAAGGACGGACACAAGCAGGCGATCACCACAAACAGAAAGAACCAGCGTACTCCCGACGAGCAGGAAGGATACACAACAACCAAGACCCACCGCCACAACGGGAGCTTCCAGAGCGTCCATCCGGAGCGATAATCTCTAACAACTCTAGAAGAAACCCTGATGAAAATATTCAGGGAATTAAATTCAACCATAACCTTAAGGAGAGTCGAAATGGATGTTTCATAATTACTTTCTCTAAACGTACTATGTACATAGTATATAGAGAAGGTATTGCATTGTACCCAAAAATTCCATACCGAGATTTCACCGGAAATACATGTTTTGAGACCACCTGAATCCAAAAAAGCATTTTTGGAAAAATGTCCGTGTGTGTGTGTCTGGCCGCGCCGTGGCCGCGTGGTTAGACCACTCGCCTCTCACCTAGACGGCCTGGGTTCGATCCCAAGCGACCGCATGTGAGATTTGTGGTGGACAAAGTGGTGCTGCGGCTGGTTTCGTCCGGGTACTCCGGTTTCCCCCGCCATCGCATTCCACTGGTGCTCCATCATCATTCATGTATCATCAGTGTCACCGCCTGCGGTGCCATAAGTAGTTAAAGCGGGCGTTAAACACTACCCCCTGTGTGTCTGTGGGCAGTATAGCTCAAAAACGAAAATACCGTTAAATACCAAACTTGGTATTTAAGATCAGTATCTTCCAAGGATGCGACACGAAGATTTTCAAGAAAATCCACCCACCCCCAAGTACCCTTCACATAGAAAAGTTTTCGAAAATTTTGATTTTCTAAAAATTGGCTCTAACGATTTTGATAAAAATATCATATATTAAAGATATATACTTGAAAAATAATATGCATATCTTGAATTTTCTGGGAATAGCCTCTGAAGACTACTTTATTCTGGATGAATTTTACGGAATTTTGTGTAACTGGTAAACCGTTAGAGATAGACAAAAACTTACCACACAAAAAATGTAGAGCACATTAAAACACACAATTTATGTTGCATACATTTTTTTCGTGGAGTTGATCGTTTTGGAGATATTCCTTGTAATTGGTTTCAGTTTTGAAAAACTTACTGTTCTCATACAGGAATTTGCAAACTCCTGTCAATACAAAGGAACATCAGTCACATAGCAACCAGCTTTTGGCTTTCACTTTAACCTATGGTACTCCCTTATTTCGCTTCTACTTACAAGGAAGCAAGTAATAAGGCTATTACTGCTAATTTTTCTCAATTAGCATGAAGTAGATTGAAGCATAATATTTTTAATAATATTTTTGCAGAGATGTAAGAGAAAGTCATGTGAATGGATCACATCAGATTTTTTTAAAAAAAAATGTTTGCCATGTTAAGAGTAATGAGCCGCTCCACGCAAAAAACGTAACAAAAAAAAAAAATACAAAATGCGGCTGAAGAGGGAAATTTCCCTGAAGCAGCCATGGATGAATACTCTGAGACATTGCAGATTTTACAGCGAACTTGATAATTAAAGTTTGTCTCTTTGAGGAAAGGATATTTTCCCTCTAAATTGGAGGAGAAGGTGCGTTTCCGCTCAGGCGTATCAGCACATCAACTGCCAACTAGTGAGTGGACAAAAATAACACAACTATTTGAAACAGTTTCATCGACACAGCAACTATTTGAAACAGTTGCACCACTAAGGAAATTGTGTTGTTCTTTCATGTATCGCTTCCCCGCAACAATAACAGCAATTTATTGCAACAGATATTACGCTGTGGTTGTTGTGTTCCATAACGTAAATATTTTGTCATTGCTTCCCAAGTTTACCGCAAGGTGCACCTTTGTACCTCGTAGCGCGCGGTCTGATATTCTCGCGAAATTGGAATACACTAAACAAACTCATTGCCTCTCGTTAACGCGCAACAATGCTTTGCATCCGCAATGTGATAACTTCCTCTTCAGTGTACATAGTGAGTGGTTGCATGTGGTGAATTGTATGGACTGTATGTATCACAATAGTATTTGGTGCTACACAACATGTCTGCAACAGTTTAGGGAATTTCTGTTGCAGGAAACTGTTATTTCGAAACTGTTTCGCAAAAATAACAACTTTTCCCACCACTACTGCCAACACTACAATAGGCAAGCTTCCTCTGTCTTCGCTGTTCATAGACTGCGCTAAACAATAGGTCATTGTTTTAATTCTTTTTCACACAAGCCGTGTGTAGGACAGGATAGGTAGATTCAGACTGAAAAATTCAATGTCTTAGCCGATTTGAACCACGGATCTCCCGGTCTCTAGCTCCAATACCAATTGACCATAATATTGGCTATACTATGAACCTGGGACTTAAAGTACTTGCAACATTGTAAGTCGCCAGTGGAGTTGTCATCTCATAATAATTTGAGATCACCTTGTGGTTTACCAGGAAACATGCGAGTCAGTTGAGAAATTCAATGCTATGCCGGTATGTTGCCGTGGTAGCTCAGAGGTAGAGCAACTGGCTAGAGAATGGGTTCAAATCCCGGCTATGACACACACATATATATAGCATTAACTACGTTTTTTGTGTAGTAAGTTGTTGTCTATCTCTTACGGTTTGCAAATTATGCAAAAGTCATTCAGAATGAAGAGGTCTTCAGAAAATTCAACATTTACATTCCAATGTCATAAAAATATCTTAAAAATTTTAATTAAAGTCGTTAAGAGTCATTTTTGAGTAAATCAACATTTTTCTAGTTGGGAGTTGGGAGGGGGGTTTCTTGAAAAGTTTTTTGTCGCTGAACTTGATTAATATTAAAGTTTGTATTGAACCGTCTTTTTGAGTTATCATGTTCGAAGACGCACACACACGGATCCTTTTCTAACTAACGTTGTTTGGATTCTGGGGATCCTAAAAAAAGTATCTTCAGTGAAATCTCGGTATGGAATTTTTGGATGGAGTACATCTTCTCTGTGTATGTACCATGTAGAGAAAGTTTTTTTTTTTCGATTCAGGAGACCCTAAGACGTGTTATTTTCAGTGTAATATCGATACGAAATGTTTAGGTGGAATACAATACCTTCTCGCCCGCCTGAGTAGTGTGGTGGTAGTATGTCTGCATTCAACAGGTCATGAGTTCGAATCTCGTTTAGGGTGAGTTACCCGGATAAGGTTTATATCTTCGGGGTTTTCTCTTATCCTGAGAAGACGAATGTCGAGTAACTTTAAGCTCCATGGACCCCGAGATCATTTGAGCAACAATTTCATTCATCGTCCGATATGACCAACCAGGTTAAAAACATTAAGCAATAAACAAAATAAAGAGAGAACAAAAGGATACATTCTCTACATACGTGTACAGAAAGTACAAATCTGATGTGTTCCATTCACATGACTTTCTACATCTCTGCAACAAATTATTGTTAAAAAGCTTATACTTCTATCTACTTCTTGCCAATCGAGAAAAAATTATCAGAAATCTTATTACTTGTTTCCTTGTATGTTAGGAGTCTTCAATCTTTGCATTGGTTTGCAGCGACTCTCCATTCAGATCTTCTCTCTGCTTTCCGTTTGAGTTCTTCATATTTACTGCATTTCATATCTTCCAACATTTGTTTTATATATTGTGATCTTGCTCTTCCTTTGCCACTTCTTCCTTCTATCATACCTTCTATTATAATATTCAGTGTGCTCTGATGTCTTAATAAATGGCCTATTAATTTTGTTCTTCTTCTTTTAATTTGGTTCCAAATTCGTTTTTCCGCTTCTGCTCTTTGATATACTTCTTCATTTTTAATTTTGTCACTCCATTTAATTTTTAGCATTTTCCTATAGCACCATGTTTCAAATGCTTCTATTCAGTTTCTTTCTGCTTTTAAAATTGTCCAAGTTTCACATCCATATAACATAACACTCCATACATATGTTTGTAATAAATTCTTCCTGGTTTCAAGTCTAATATTGTTTGCAGTAAATAGCTGGTATGTAGAAGCGAAATAAGGGAGTATCATAGATTAAAGTGACAGTCAAAAGCTGGTTACTAGGTGACTGAAGTTCCTTTTTTTGTATGGACACGAGTTGACAAATTCCCGTATGAGAAAAGTAAGTTTTTCAAAGCTGAAACCAAAAACAATGGTTAACTCAAAAACGATCAACTCCACGAAAAAAATGTATATGACATAAGTTATGTGTTTTAACGTGCTCTATATTTTTGTGGGGTAAGTTTTTGTCCATCTCTTACGGTTTAGCAGTTATACAAAAGTCCGTAAAATTCATCCAGAATAAAGAAGTATTCTGAGGCTATTCCCAAAAAATTCAAGATATACATTTTATTTGTCAGGTAAATATCTTTAGTATAGAATATATTAATCAAAATCGTTAGAGCCAGTTTTGAGAAAATCAAAATTTTCGAAAAATGTTCCATGTAAAGGGTAGTTTTTCTTGAAAATCTTCGTGTCGCATCCTTGGAAGATACTAAATTTAAATATCAAGTTTGGTATTTAATGGTCGTTTCGTTTTTGAACTATGCTGTCGACACACACACACACACACACACACACACACACACATGCACGCACACATATGGATCTTTTTTTTTTTTCTTTTTTTTTTCAGAAATGCTTTTTTTGGAGTCAGGGGAACCCAAAACATGTATTCCCGGTGAAATCTCGGTATCGAATTTTTGAGTCGTACTTGTACATAGTACGTGTAGAGAAAGTAAAAAAGTCGGGTTATTGGGATTCTGTGTACCAAATCGGATGGAGTGTGGAGGAAAGTTAAAGGTTATCCACCTGAAAAGTTGAAGGAATGCGAACGACAGTCGTGGAGTTCCCGTGGATGCTGAAGAAGGCACGCCGCGGATCCCGCCCTGTGAATCATCCACGTCGAACCTCACTCCAAAGGTAAATAACAACACGAAGAAGAAGAAGAAGTTGCCGGCCGGCTGGAGACGTGTGGTGGGGGTAACGAACGATAGCGAGGGAGGGGGTGGTCTGTGAGGGAACCGTCAGTTGGGTTTCGACGGTCGCCGCAACCAGACTCAGTGCTGGCGAGCGTCCCGCGTTCAATTGTCATGCATTGACACAAGTGCCGGCCGCGAGTGGTTTGTTTGTTGTCAGTGAAGAAGATGTCTACTCACAGGAGTCAGCCGAGGTGACTGCAGGATTCACAACGTCATTTTGTTGTTGGGTGAGTGCATCGTTGTTTTACAATTGTTGTTACGTGCATCGAAACAACCCTAACAATGTGTTTTTGCGTTCCTGAATACGCAATAAATTCGCTCAATGTAGCTTTTCTGTCTCGGTTATTGTTGTACTGTTTTTGCATGCATCGAGGAAAAGCAAACGATTTGGTTGCAAATGTAGTGTCGGTCGCGAATCAGGAATGTCATTAAATGTGTTTACTTGCTAATGTTTGCCTCAGCATGCCCTTTAAACTATCAACGTTGCCAAAAACTCGTGATTTCGCACCAAGACCTTCACCAACTAAATACTCGCGATGTTCCCTTTTGACGCCTTTTCTTGCCCCATTTGACTAGCATTCCATTAAAATTAAATGTCAGCATGGTTTAACTAATATTTGTCGCTGTTTACTCGTTATATCTCTCTATTAGCTAGGGACAATACAGTCTCTCTGTGAAACAAAAAGTTGTCTTTTTTCATAATAACGCGATATGAATTCCATATCACCAGAAAATATAAATCGTTTATCCTACTTTGCCTATTTTAATTACCAATTAACTTAAACCATAAATATGTAAACACATACTTAGAAGTAGCCAGTTCTCGCTTTAAATCTTAATCTTTTGGCAACCTTTTTTCAACACTTTTACGTAGGTACTTAAAATGTTCCACACGATGCAATTTTGTACTAAAGTTGTTTCAAATAGCTTATATTGCCCATGAAAAACACATTAAAGAAAATGAAAATATTCTTTTACCCAATAATGCTGCAATTTTGAAATATATTAATAAATTCTGAAAATCAAAAATTTTCGACAGTACAAAAAGTAATAATTTTTCTACACTAATTAGGGGTAATATAAAACAATGTCAGGTCTATTTTCAAACTCATTTGCTGTAAAATTTTTATGTGCATGTTTTTAAAACTGCAACGCTAGGCTAATTGTTAGTCGAACAACGAAGTTAGACAATAAAGAAGCATTTTTTAAGAAACAATACAAGCTAGATTTTTATACTGGCCAAGATATTGCTATTTTCACGAATATCTGAAGCACCATGAAGATATTCAGCAAAACCCTCCCATCCCAAACCACCCTTTACTTGTAATATTTTTCGAAAGTTTTAATTTTCTCAAAACAGCTCTTTACAATTTTTTATTAAATTTCCGAATGTTCGCAGATAAAATGCATATTATCGTGAATTTCTTGGGAATACACACTGAGGTCCTCTGCATTCTGAATGACCTTTGCGTAATGGTAAACCGTAAGAGAGAAACAAAATCTTGCTACACAGAAGTTGTAGATCTCGTTAAAACACACAACTCATTTTGGATGCCTTTTTACTTTCTCCATACGCACTATGTACATAGTGTATAGAGAAAGTATTGCACTCCACCAAAAATTCGATTACGAGATTTCACCGGAAATATATGTTTTAGGGTCCCCAATATCCAAAAAAAGCATTTTCACAAAAAGGTCCATGTGTGTGTGTGTGTCCGTGTGTCTGTGAACACGATAACTCAAAAACGAAAAGTCGGTAAAATACCAAACTTGGTATTTAAGTTTAGTATCTTCCAGGGATGCGACACGAAGATTTTGAGAAAAATCCCCCCCACCCGCAACTACCCTTTACATGGAACTTTTTTCGAAAATTTTGATTTTCTCAAAAATGGCTAACGATTTGATTAAAATTTCGTATATTAAACATATTTACCTGAAAAATAAAATGTATATCTTGAATTTTCTGGGAATAGCCTCTGAAGAGTAGTTTATTCTGAATGAATTTTACTAAATTTTGAATAACTGAGATGGACAAAAACTTACTACACAAAAACTGTAGAGCACATTAAAATACACAATTTATGTTATATACATTTTTTTCGTGGAGTTCGTCGTTTTTGTGACATTCCTTATTTTTGGTTGAAAATAAAACCGTATACTTTTCTCATACAGGAACTTGTCAACTCCTATCCATATAGACAAAGGAACTTCATTGTCATAGCAACCAGCTTTTGACTATCACTTTAACCTAGGGTTGTCCCTTATTTCGCTTCTACTTACAAGGAAGCGAGTAATTAGACTATTTCTGCTATTTTTTTCTGATTAGCATAAAGTAAATAAAAGTATAAGCTTTTTAAGAATTATTTGTTGCAGGGATATGGAGAAAGTCATGTGAATGGTACACATCAGATTTTTTATGTAGTTAACCATATCCGAGATATTCTTTGTTATTGGTTTCAATTTTGAAATACGTACTTACATACTTTTCTCAAATGCAAAGTAGTCATTCGTTTCCTATCTGTTTTGTTTTATTAGAGGCAATGTAAATTGAATTTAAATTATTTTGCATAGCGACAGCTTTTAAAAGATTTGGTTAGGTCTGTCTTAAGCCTATGGTAGTCCCTTATTTCCCTTCTAGCTATAAGAAAACAAGTAATAAGACTAATTCTTCTAATGTTTATTTCGATTACCATGATTGAGTAATCTTTTAAAAGAATAGTTTGCAGAACAAATAAAGAAAGCTATGCGAATGTAATACATTAAGTTTTTTGGTTTGAAATTGAAAACCTGCAGCACTGGAGGCGCAGATAAGACAAATGAAGTTGGAATGTTTCACTAGAATACGTTTGCAACAATGCGGGAAGATAAGATAATAAAATATGCACTTTAATGCTTAGCGTAGGCTATGACAAATGTTTACCAATGGTGGCCACGCAGAATTCGGTCGGCTTTTGTTACCCAGCCTTGTTCAGAGAATTAATAGGGTATGTTTACGGATTCTTATCGACATTATTGTTTTGTGTTTATAATTGTTGTCTCTGTGGTGGCTTCTCAGCCGGAGATTACGGCTTCGATTCCCGGTTAGGGCTGAGTTTTTTCTTTAACTACATAAATATTTAACTTGAACACTACCGGTCTGGGCAGAAGGCCAGCGCCTAACTGAACGATCCAAGCCGACATGATTCGGAAGAATTGAGTGAATTACATTAATTTTAAGTTAAAAAAAATCTTGTGTGATACAGTCGCGCTGTTTTCTCTGCCTATTCTGCCATAAACTACTTGATGCTAGTCGAGATGTATAATGCAGAGCTTATTTTATTTCTTATTCCTTGTAAACATATAGGCTAAAGCAATAGTCAAATATTTTAAAAACTGCTCGTGTTGGCTCTGAAATCGGTTCTGTTTGCGTGACCGAAGTGGGAGAAAAAAAGAATAATTTCCCATTTGATAAAAGTATAATCAGTATTGAAAAATTTAAACCGGAAACAAGTAGTATTCGGAAACGGTTAATTTCAGAAGGGAAAAAAAAAAAACACATTTTCTCGTCTACTCGTCTACTTTAACGAGATCAACATTTTTGGTGAAACAACAATAATGCTGCAAAAGCCATCTATAATGCTTCAGAGGTTGTTTCCAGAAAATGCAAGATATACCTAATATTTATTGTCATGAAAATGTCTTAAACATATGGTATTTTAATAAAAATATTAGCTAACTTTGAGAAATCAACAATTGCGAACAATGTTCTATGTAAATAGAACTTTAGTGGGATCTTCGTGTAGCGTCTTTGAAAGAAGTTTTGTTCTTAACAGACTGTTTGTCCTAGACACATATGAATCTTTTTCTAAAAATTCTCTTTCGGATTCAGGGTTCCTCAAAACATACGATTTACGGTGAAATAAGTGTATGGAGTTTTGTGTGAAATACAATACATTCTCTATATACTATGTACGTGGCAGAGAAAGGTGTTTATAAATGTATTTTTATGAAAATCGTTAGCCTTTTTTGAGAAACTCAATATTTTTGGAAACATATAAAGGTAAGATTTTCCTGTAGAGTCGCATCTTTGAAAGCCACTGAATTTGAATAAAAATTAGGTTCTTAATAGACTGTTTGATTTTACTCATGCTGTTCCTAGACACACATGGATGTTTTCTAAAAATTCCTCAAAACATGTATTTCCGGTGAAATCAGGATATGGAGTTTTTGGGTGAAATACAATGCATTCTCTACATGTTATACGCGTGACAGAAACATTTAAAACAATAAATTAAAATACAAAAGACGTACGGGAAACCTAAAGTGCTGCGGGCCATCAGTTGTTTCTCAGCTCTAAGTCCCGGATATGACCACGTGTAGTAATAAAACAATTATAGAAAGGACTGAGCAAAATTAAATTCCTGTTATGTCTCCGTCTAAACTTATACCTACCGCAGTTATCAATTTTGTGTTGAATGATTCAGTAATCACGCCGGGCTGTTAGGCAACACACACTACAGAGTTGCTGGGAATAGTTCCATTCATCTCCGTAACGCCACCAGCGAGCGTACATTTTTAAACACACACTGTTCTGAAAATCAACCCCGACACTTACAAATCTTGTGGTAAGGCTGCAGACAGCATCCGGCAAAGGTTTCTCTGAATTTCGGGAGGTGATTAATTTGTTACCAGCTATAAGCCGGGCGACACAGATCTACAGCTAGCGCCGCAAGGGGATTCTTTATTTTAGGTCGCAGAACTCCTAGGTCTTATAGCGACCACATATACACTTGTCTACATCCAGTGTACAATGAAAAAAGTCTCTTAACAAATTATTGTTAAAAGTTTAATCTATTTCATGATAATTGAGATAAACATTAGCAGAATTTGCCCTCATCGCCTGATTCCTTGTAAGTAGAAGGGAAAAATCTAAAGTGTTCCATTCACACCATGCCTTTCAAACAAACATTTAAAGCATTAATCTGTTATCTACATCATAAACTTAAGCATAATTAATCTTACTACTGCTTCCTTGTAGGTAGAAGAGAAATAAGAAAATGCACAGGCTAAAGCGATAGTCTCATCCTTTAAAACTTGGTCTCTATGTGAAACAACTGAAATTCCAATCCCTTTGCTTGCCAGGACTAAACAAATGAAAAACGAAAAGAAAGATGAAACGTTTCTCTTAAAATTGAAACTAATAATCCGGAATATCTCGAAAACGGTTAACTCTACAAAAAATGTATACGACATAAAATGTGTGTTTTAATGAGATCTACATTTTTGGTGGAGTAAGTTTTTGTGTATCTCTTACGGTTTGTCAGTAATACAAAAGTCGTCCAGAATCTACTTCATTGTAAACGAGATAAACATTTGCAGAAATGCTTTCTTGTAAGCATAAAGTAAATACGGAAACACACGACGTGTAAAGTTGGTGTCATGAGGTATGCATTGTCTGAAATGTACAACTTCCCATATGTGAAGTATTTTAAAACTGAAACAAACAACATCTCAATAATGGTCAGCTCTACGAAAAACAAGTATATGACATAAATTGTGTTCTAACGAGATCTACATTTTTTGTGTAGTCTATCTCCTACGGGTTACTAGTTATGCAAAGATCATCCAGAATAAAGAGGTCTTGAGAAGATAATCCCAGAAAATTCAAGATATACGTTTTATTTGCCATATATATGTATTTTACTATATGTCATTTTAATCAAAATAGAGCCATTTTTAGGAAATCAAAGTTTTCGAAAAATGTTCCATGTTTTTTTTTTGTTATTTTGGTAGTGTTTAACGCCCACTTTAACTACTTATGGTACCGCAGGCGGTGACACTGATGATACATAAATGATGATGGAGCACCGGTGGAATGCAATGGCGGGAGAAACCGGAGAAAACCCGCCCCAGCGCCGCTTTGTCCACCACAAATCTCACATGCTAGGTAAAAGGCGAGTGGTCTAATCACTCGGCCACGGCGCAGCCTAGTTTGGGGTGGTAGGATTTACTCAAAACCTTGATTTCGCATCCTTGAAAGATAACAAACCAAAATTCCAAGTTTGGTCTTTAGCTGTCTTTTCGTTTGTGAGCTATGCGGACCTTTTTCCAAAAATGTTTTTTTTTTTTTTTTTTTTTTTGGATTCAAGGGGACGCGAAACATGTATTTCTGGTGAAAACTCGGTATTGAATTTTTGGATGCAATACAGTACGCTAGGTGCAGAGTAAGTGTAGAGAAAGTAATAATGTGAAATGTGTGCTCACAACATTCCTTTGACTAAAGAGCGAAGGTGTTCTGTTAAGTGGGTTTGAGTACGAGGAGTGTTTGTTGGCTCAGGATACATCATCAACGTTAAATATAGTGTGTTTCGTATAGCTGGCGCCACTATATTTAGTGAGGAAGCCTCACCTGCAAAGGCAACTCGTGCATCACATTGCAGTTACTCGAGTGCTACGATACCTTCTGACGTCACTTTCTCTACATCTCTGTAACAAATTATTGTTAAAAAGCTTATGCTTCTATTTACTTCATGTTAATCGAGAAAAAAAAAATAGCGGAAAGTGTCTTATTACTTGCTTTCTTGTAAGTAGAAGCGAAATAATACCATAGGTTAGAGTGACAGTCAAAAGCTGGTTGCTATGTGACTGAAGTTCCTTTGTATGGACAGGAGTTGATAAATTCCTGTATGAGAAAAATAAGTTTTTCAAAGCTGCAACAACGGATATCTCAAAAACGATCAACTCCACGAAAAAAATGTATGACATAAATGGTGTGCTTTATGCTGATCTATATCTTTTGTGTAGTAAGTTTGGTCTATCTCTTACGGGTTGACAGTTGTGCAAAATTTAGTAAAATTCATAGAGGATGAAGTAGTCTTCTGAAGCTATTCCCAGAAAATTCAAGATATACATTTTATTTGTCAGGTAAATGCCTTTAATGTACGATATTTTAATCAAAGTCGTTAGAGCCATTTTTGAGAAAATCAAAATTTTCGAAAATTTTTCCATATAAAGGGTAGTTGGGGGTGTGGGGATTTCCTGAAAAACCTCGTGTTGCATCCTTGAGAGATACTGAACTTAAATACGAAGTTTGGTATTTAATGGTCTTTTCGTTTTTGAGCTATGCTGCCCACAGACACACGCACGGACCTTATCCCAACTTTTCCCCCCTCAAAAATGGCTCTTAATGATTTTGATTACAATACGATGTATTAAAGTTATTCACAACACAAATGAAACGTATTTTTTTAATTTTCTGGTAATAGCCTCTGATGAGCACTTTATTCTGTGGTTGATTTTTGATTAAGAAGTCTGTTTGTAGAACAGTAGGAGAAAGTCATGTGAGTGTACTGCATCATAGTTTTACAAAAGACTTATCCTTTTGTGCACATCATGCTAATCTAGGTAAACATAGCAAACATGGTCTTATTACTTGCTTTCTTGTAAGTAGAAATTGCATTAATTCTACCAATAACTATTATTTTAACTAGCTCAAACATAAAAATATTAATAATTACAAGAATATTGTTCTTACTAATTTTAACAATTGGGCTCTATCATGAATGAAATCAAGGATCTCTAGAATGAGCCTCTTAATAATAAGGGTTGTAGTTAAATATAACATTTGATTTGCATTCAAAAAGTATTGAAATATCAATCAATAAAGAGTGCTTCAGACCAACGCGATAGTCAAAATATTTTAAAAGTTGGTCGCTATGTGAAACAGTTGATGTTTCGTTTCGCTTTGAGAAACAATAATTGGTTGAAATTGAAACGAATAACAATGAATATCCCATAAACGGCAATTCTACAAGAAAAACGTGTATGGCATAAACTATATCTTTTAACGAGAGCTACATTTTATGTAGTAAGTTTTTGCCTACCTATTAAGGTTTAACCGTTTTGCAAAATTGAGCAACATTCAACCAGAATAAAGGGCTCTCCTGAGGGAGGCTATTGCCACACAATTCAAATATATATTTTATCTGTGATTTAAATATCTTAAGAATATGGCGTTTTAATCAAAATCATTATAGAGCATTTTTGAGAAAATCAAAATTTTCAAAAGATTTCCCATGTAAAGGCTAGTTTGGGGTGGTGGGATTTTCCTGAAAATCTTCATGTCGCATCCTTGGAATATACCAAATTTATATACTAAGTTTGGTTACATTGTTTTTGAAGTATACTGTCCACAACAGACACGCGGACGTTTTTCTAAAAAAATCTTAATTCCATTCATACGACTTTCTCTGTATCTCTGTAACAAATTATTGTCAAAAAGCTCATTCTTCTATTTGCCCTACGATAATCGCAATAAACATTAGCAGAAATACCAAATTTGGTATTTAACCTACTTTTCGTTTTTGGGCTATACTGCCCACAGTCTCTCTCTCTCTCTCTCTCTCTCTCTCTCTCTCTCTCTCACACACACACAGATACACACGAACTTTTTCTCAGGGGACTTCGAAACATATATTTTCAGAGAAATCTGGGTATCAGATTTTTTGGGTGCAATACAATATCTTCTCTATATACTATGCACGTAGTAAGTGTAAAGAAAGTGAAAATGTTTTTTTTTTTTTTTTTTTTTTTTTTTTTTTTTTTTTTTTTTTACTCTAGGGATCTCAAAATATATATTTGCGGTGAAATCTCGACATCAAATTTTGGGTGGAATATAATACTTTCGGTAGCTCTTATGTGCATATTACATTAGGTGAAGTAATCGAGAAAGTGATGTGAATGAAAGCTTAGATTTTCCAGCGAGTCATAGTTCTGACTATTTGACTAAGACGCACAGATAATTGGCCCATATCGGATGACGTAGCAGCTGTGACCAAGACCTTGTGCCAGGAGAAATCGGAATGTTGGCGGATTTAAGGTAACCACATTGTGCAACGACAGCCAGGAAGTGCCGTGAAAGTTGCAACTTGTGGAAAGCGCCGATCTTCTCCTATCATTACATCTTCAAGAAAGGAAGGAAGAGAGAAAGAACAATAGGGTCCGGCAATAATCGCTTTCCTTCAAACAATGTGCCGCCACACGCACACCTACCTACCTTGCTCAATAGCGAACCTTTGTAATCTTACGTGGATTCACGTATCCCAAAAAGCTTTTAAAGGAATTCAGAACAATACCAAGTTTTGTTTACGTCACACAGTAATATTTAAATAAAATTTGCCAAAAAGCTAATACCTAGGATATGTTACAGTCACATGACTTTCTCTACCACTGTCCTTTAATTTAATAGCTTTTTTGAAATACTTGATATGTAAGTTAATCTTTCTGAACACATATTTGGTAAGTAAGCTAAATTTACAATTTATTTATTAGTTGCCATGTGAACAAGCACTGTAAGAGTTTGAGAGGTCATTAATACTTACAGTACAATTTGGAAATGACGTAATACATGTAGCATTTCGTTTGTTCATATCCAGAATTCATTTTTACTTTCTCTTTGTGTACTACGTACATAGTGTATAGAGAAGGTATTGTATTGCACCCAAAAAGTCGATACCGAGATTTCACCGGAAATATATGTTTTGAGACACCCTGAATAAAAAAAAACAACAACATTCCTTGAAAAAGGTCCCTGTGTGTGTGTGATAGCATAGCTCAAAAACGAAAAGTGCGTCAAACACCAAACTTGGTATTTAAGTTCGATATCTTCCAAGGATGCAACACGAAGATTTTCAAGAAAATCCCTCCACCCCAACTACGCTTTACATGGAACACTTTTCAAAATGATTTATTTTTTTAAAAAATGGCTAATGATTTTGATTAAAATACCTTATTTTAAAAATATTTACCTGACAAATAAAATGTGTATCTTGAATTTTCTGGGGATAGTCTCTGAAGACCACTTTATTGTAGATGATTTATACGGAATTTTGCATAACTGCTAAACCATAAGAGATGGACAAAAACTTACCACACAAAAAATGCAGAGGACGTTAAAACACACAATTTATGTTAATATACATTTTTTTCGTGGAGTTGATCGTTTTTGAGATATTCCTTGTTTTTGGTTTCAGCTTTAAAAAACATACTTTTCTCATACAGGAATTTGTCAACTCCTGTCCATACAAAGGAACCATGTTATGACTATCACTTTAACCTATGGTACTCCCTTATTTCTCTCCTACTTACAAGGAAGCAAGTAATAAGACTATTTCTGCTCATTTTTTCTCGATTAGCGTGAAGCAAATAGAAGCATAAGCTTTTTAACAATAGTTTGTTGGACAGATGTAGAGAAAGTCATGTGAATGGAGACATCTAACCACGAACTGTAGGTTACTTATTAGATCTCGAATGCTTGGGAAAACAAGGACCGTACAAACTATTCTTACAAACGCTTATTTTTACAACTAGGTATTTTTTTCCCCCTTCATCTCCATCTGCTTACCGTTGAAATATGCAAGACTTGCACCCCCCCCCTCCCCCAGGATTGCAAGTTAATGCTCGCTAATCACATGTCGTTTGAGGAGCAAACGAGCTATGAATCGATAGACTATCCAGGGATAAGTATCAAGGTGAGGAAGTGGGTGATAAGGAAGGTGACGATGGAGCAATGGGTAGAATGAATGGCGGGAGAAACTGGAGGACCAGACCCCACGTTGTGCAACACAAATCACTGTGATGAACCCGGACCGCCTGTGTTAGAGGCGAGCGGTCCACTACTACCCTCGCCATTAAGGGAACACTAATCGAACTTCTATTTTATTAAACAAAAGCTATGATATTTTTATTCAATGACATGTATCACACTAAAACATATGGCAGCTTTTCAGTTCCTTTTATTCATTATTTTTCCAAATATGAAGTTTTAATTTTTCAAATTTGATGTTAACTTGGTGTATTTTTTCTAGGTCATTGAGAATTTGCATGTGCAACTCTCTCATAAGATTTTGACTAAAGTACAACTAGACTAAAACAAAATTTCCCCCCAAATCACATTTTTTGCACTTTTTTTTTCTTCAAAAGATCGTATGCCCTTAATCGAGATAACAATTCACAAAAATTGTACAATCAAACCTTTCGGATTAGGAACAAGCTGCTCATAGAAGTCTGGAGTTACTGCCAAATATTTAAAATGATAGTAAATGTGTTTAAACGATATCTAAAACGTTTTATATATTTCTCATCTTTCACCGGTTTATCTTTTACAAAATAGATTGAGACTCCTGAATGGTGAGCGAGCGGAGTTTTCACCCGGAGCTGCCGGGTTCGATTCTCGGCTGGGATGGAGAATCTTCCTTTAACCAGAATTATCCCTATCCCCCACAGAGTCTGGAAGTGAATGTGCGTAGTATGCCCAGTGATATAAAAATCGGATGTGTTGCATTCAAATGCCTTTCTCTGTATCTGCTACAAGCAAAAATAATCGTATTACTTGTTTCCCTTTTACGGTTTACTTGTCATGGAAAATTCCGCCAAATTCATCCAGAATAAAGATATATTCAGAGGCTATTCCGAACAAGGTATACATTTTATTTGTCAAATAAATATTTTAATCATAATTGTTAATGCCATTATTGAGAAAATCAACATTTTCGAAAAATTTTCCATGTAAAGAAAGGGTAGTTGGGGGATCTGGGGATTTTCTTGAAAATCTTCGTGTCGCATTCTTGGAAGATAGTGAACTTAAATAGTTTGAGCTGTACACACACACACACACACACACACACACACACGGGCGTTTTTCTAAAAATGCTTTATTTGGATTCAGCAGATCCCAAAACATGTATTTCCGGTGAAATCTCGGTATCGAATTATTGGATGCAATACATACAATACCTTCTCTATAACTGTGCATAGTACGTGTAGAGAAAGTAGGCATGATTAACCTAATGTTCATAAACCTACAGTAATACTAGTTGTATCACAAGTCAAAGCCCCCGATATTGACTTGAAGTTAAAGGGGGCCATACAAATGAAACAAAAGAAAATAAATATATTCAATATAAAGAGGACTCTGTAGACATTGGTAAACATTCAAGATACACGTTTTATTAGTGGTGTAAATATATTTTAACAAAAGTTGTTAGCTAGTGTTGTAGAAATATGCAATCGTTGAAGAAGGTGATCTGCGAGAGCGAAGCTCGAAGAAGCAGCGAGACAGGCGTATTTAAATTCCTCTCGGCGAAGAAACCGGTAATCCGAACGCGCACCGGCATCTTGTAGCTATTAAACATCCTTTAGAATTGTTGCGAATTCCTTCACGTGCAAACGTTTCCCTCCCAAGAAAAAAGAAAAGGTCACTGGTATGTGATTGTTAGAGGAACTGGGTTAACAAGACCGCAACCCCGTCCCATTTCCGTCGAGAATTCCACGCTTTGCCAATCTAAGGTTTTCCAGGCTCCTCCTGGATTTCCCTGCCTCGTTAAAGAATTGCTGTAGATAGGTAGTCACAATGAAAATGCGATGCCATAGTCGGGATTTGAACCATGGATCTCTCGGTCTCTAGTTGGTTGAGCTACCATAGCATTGAATTTCTCAACTGACTCGCATGTTTCCCGGTAAACCACAAGGTGATCTCAAATTATCTTGAGATGACAACTCCAATGGCGACTTACAATGTTGTAAGTACTTAAGTCCCAGGATTCATTGTATAGCCGACTATTATGGTCAATTATTATTGGTTTAATTGTTTTTTCACACAAGCCGTGTGTAGGTAGTCAGATCATGGGCGGAATTTGAATCAATGCAGGTATGATGCCATGGTAGCTCAGTGGAAGAGCAACCAGCTAGAGACTGGGAGATCCGTGTCTCAAATCCCGGCTATGGCATTGCATTTGTAGTCTGACTCTACCTATCCAACTCCTGTCCTACACACGGCTAGAGACCGGGAGATCCGTAGTTCAAACCCTACACACGGTTTGTGTGAAAAAACAATGACACCAAGCCCTGAGTTGATACTGAGAGGGAGGAAACGAGTATGTCCCATCCACATTGCTTCTCTCTCTTCAATAAAGTATCCCTAGAAGACTGCATATAGTAGGGAGAGAGAGAGGAAATATGGTATTTCGCCCAAAAATTCAATACCGCGATTTTATCGGAAATACTACCTGAATATAAAAATCTGATGTGTTCCATTTATAAGACTTTCCATCTGTTCTGTAACAAACTATTGTTACTGAAGATTATTCTTCTATTTACATCATGCTAATCTAGTTAAACATGACCAGAAATGATCTTATTACTTTGTTCTTTGTAAGTAGAAAGGAATACACCAGGCGAAAGCAACTTTTTAAAATGCAGGTCGCTGTGTGACACAATTGAAATCTGGTTCTCTTTGCAAGGCCAGGAGTAAAATAAAACGGTTGAATAGGAGTTTGATAGGCAGAGTCGGCTAGATACCAGGAGATCCTGGTTCAAATCCCGGCTATGACATTGAATTTTTCAGTCTGACTCTACGTATCCAACTCCTACACACGACTAGTGTGAAAAAGAGAAACAATTAAATTAATATGAATTGCTTTCCTGAGAGTGAAGTATTGTATTTCTTTATCTAACTCTTTTCAAAGATAGCTGTAATAGTGTTAATAATAAAACGAATTTCGCTTCATCAAAGCAAAATCTTTTGTAAATTTGTGAGTGGATTGCTTTTAATATTCATATCAAGTAGAACATGTACAGTATTTTTCAGAATATGTTGGCCATGTTATGTCATATACATTTTTTTTTTATTCTGGAATTACCCACTTCCGAGATATTCCTTGTTATTGGTTTCAATTTTAAAATACTTACACTTATCTAAAACAGAAATGTGTTATTCCTTTTTCTTTGCTTTACTCCTGGCCATGCAAAAAGAACAGAATTTCAATTACATAGTAACCAGTTTTTGAAAGTTTTGAATATCACTTAAGCCTAGTGTATTCCTTTATTTGCCTTCTACTTGTAAGGAACTAAGTAATAAGACTATTTGTGCTAGTGTTTATCTCGAATAGCTCGTTACAGAACAGGTCAAGGAAGTTGATGAATAGGACAAGTAATATTTTTATATAACGGCTATACATTGGTGAATTTGAACGGGTTGAGAAAGTCGTGCGGGTCTCCCATAGGTTTAACGGTGATTGCTAGGCTACGTGACGCAGGAAATCTTTCCTCAAGAACTTTAAAAAAAGTCTGATGTCTTACATTAATGTCTTTTCTACGTACAAATAATTATTCTTCTTTATACACCTTGCTAATCGAGATAAACATTAGCACAGTGTTCTTATTACTTAGTACCTTGTAAGTAGAAGGGAACTAAAGGAATGCGCTATGCTAAAGTGACAGTCAAATGTTTTAAAAGCTATCGTTATGCAATTGTCATTGAAATTAGCTTCTTTGCTTGTCCAGGAGTAGAACAAAAGAAAAACGGACACTTCCTGTCTGAGAAAAACATTTTAAAATTGAAACCAATAATAAGGAATGACTGCCTCCGTGGTCGAGTGGTCAGCGAGCTGACTTCTCACCCGGGTCGATTCTCGACTGGGGCGGGGAATTTTTTTTATCCTGAATTATTCCCTATCCTCCACAGAGTATGTGAGAGTGAATGTGTGTGTGTGTGTGTTTGAGGAAAAATAAAATGATTTAAACCAAAACGTAAAAGAACCTATAGATAATGAGTTGCTTCAAGTGCAAAGCCACCGGTATGACCTTAGATGTTAAAGGGGAGTATATAAATGAAAATAATAATAATATGAATATCTTGGAAACGGTCAACTCTGCAATAAAAATGCGTTTCACATAAATGCTTTAATGAGTTTTTAACTATTTATTACGGTTTACTAGTTATGCAAAATTAAGAAAAAAATGATCCAGAAAGAGCAGATCTTCAAAAACTATTCCCGGAAAATTCAAGATATAGATTTTATTTGTGATGTAAATATGTATAATGTAATGTATTTTAATCAAAATCGTTAGTAATTTTTGATAAAATCAAAAATTTCAAACCTTTTCAACCTAAAGGATAGTTGGGGGATTTCTTTAGAATCTTCGTGTCGCATCCTTGGAAGATACCAAACTTAAAAACCAAGTTTGGTATTTAACAGTCTTTTGGTTTTTAAGCCATGCTGTCCAAACGCGCGCGCATACTAAAAGTTTTTTTTGGACTCGCGGGACCTCAAAATATTTCCGGTGAAACGTAGGCATCAAATATTGGGTGCATTATAATACCTTCTGGCTACAAATAGTACGTAAACAACAACATGGAAGAGAAGGATTATTATGTGGCTTCAAATAAAAACCTGATATTTCTTCATGAATGGCTGTGTCTTCCCCTCAGAGACCAGAAAATAACTGACACTAATACAACATGCGTATATACTCAGTAGGCAATGAGGGTAGTTTTTCTTAACGCCACCCATATGTTCGTAACTTTCTGAAGGGCTTCTGTCATCTGGCGTTGTCAGGTGAGCACGATATTGCTGACTGCCACCGAAAAATATAATTAGCTTTATTTTGTAACATGAAACTCGGTTTCTTGCAGGTTTACCAACTTGGAAATATCGGATGTGTTGCTCTAGAAACAAACTTCTTACAAAAGATTATTCTTCTTTCTACAGCATGCTAATCGAGATAAACATTAACAGAATGTTCTTATTACTTAGTTCCTTATAAGAAACGGAAACTAAAGGAATGCACTCAAGTGATAGTAATATGTTTTAAAAGCTCTCGTTATGCGATTGTCATTGCAAATAGCTTCTTTGCTTGACCAGGAGTAGAACAGAAGAAAAACGGACACTTCCTGTCTGAGAGAAGTAGTTTACAATTGAAACAAATAACAAGGAATGTCTTGAAAACGGCAAACTCCACGAAAAAATGTATTTGACATAAATTGTGTATTTTAAGGAGATCTTCATGTTTGGCACAGTAAGTTTTTGTCTATCTTTTACGGTTCACTAGTTATGCAAAATTCAACAAAATTCATCCAGAATAAACAGGTCTTCAGAAGCTATTACCAGAAAATTCAAGATAACCATTTTATTTGTAATGGATATAGCTTTAATATATTGTATTTTAATCAAAATCGTTAGAGCCATTTTTAAGAGCAGCAAAATTTTCGAAATTTTTTCCATGGAAAGGGTAGTTTGAGGTGGGGGATTTTCTTGAAAATCTTCGTGTCGCATCCTTGGAAGATACAACACCTAAGTACCAAGTTTGGTATTTAACCGTCTTTGAGCTACGCTGTCCACACACACACACATACACACACACGGACATTTCTCTGAAAATGCTTTTTTTTTTTTGTAATTCAGGGGATCCTAAAACATGTATTTCCGGTAAATCTCGGTATTGAATTTTTGGGTGCAATACAATATCTTCTCTATTCACTATGTATATTGCACATACGGGGCTAGAGAAAGTAAAAGACATTAATAGCATATTTACGGCAAGAGTGCTCTGATTTTCTGGCATTAGTTCCTATTGCAAGGGAGGCGCGCAGGCAAACACGTGCATCACAGAGGGACATAGATGTTAGAATTCCTAGCCTTCTTCATTACCAGAAAGATGCACAATATTCCCGATTCTTTTTACGTATGTACAATGCACATAGTATTGGTTTGTTTATTTGTTGTTTTTTTCACACAAGCCGTATGTAGAGACAGGAGTTGGATAGGTAGAGTCAGAGTGAAAAATTCAATGCCATAACCGGGATTTGAACCAGGATCTCCTGGTATGTAGCTGACTCTACCTATCCAACTCCTGTCCTTACACACGGCTTGTGTGAAAAAAACAATTAAACCAATACCAATTGACCATAATATTGGCTATACTATGAATCCTGGTATTTAATACTTTCAGCATTGTAAGTCGCCATTGGGGTTGTCAACTGAAAATAATTTGAGGTCACCTTGTGGTTTACCGGGAAACATGCGAGTCAGTTGAGAAATTCAATGCTATGCCGGCATGTTGCCATGGTAGCTCAGTGGAAGAGCAACCGGCTAGAGACCCAGAGATCCGTGGTTCAAATCCCGGCTATGGCATTGACTCTACCTATCCAATGTACATGTAGATATAGAAAGTATTGTATTCCACCCAAAAATTGGACCCCGAAATTTCACCGGAAATGCATATTTAGGGTCCTCTGAATAAAAAAAAAAAAGAAGCATTTTAGAGAAAAGGCGTGTCTGTGTGTCTGTGAAAAGCATTAATAAAAATCGTTTACATACCAAATTTGGTATTTAAGTTTAGTATCTTCCAAGATGTTACACCAAGATTTTCAGTAAAATGCCCTAGCTCTCAACTACCCTTTACATGGAACATTTTTCGAAAATTTTGTTTTTCTCAAAAATAGTCCGAACAGTTTTGATAAAATTACTATAAGTTTAAATTTTATAACAAACAAAATATTTGTCCTGAATTCTGTGGGAATAGTCTTTGAAGATCACTCCATTCTGGATAATTAGTAGATTTCGTCAAAACATAATTTATGTCCTCTAGCTACAGTTTTGTTGTGGATTCAGTTGTAAAATATACTTTCCTCAAACAGGAAGTCGTCCGTGTTGCTTTTGTTTCACTCCTAGCCATGAAAAGTTGCCAATCGAACAACGACTGTTTTTAAAAGATTTAGCTATCGTTGAAGCATACAGTATTTACTTATAAGGAACTAAATGATATAATTTTGCTAATGTTTATCAGGATTATTACGCTTCATAATTACATCAGCGTCTATTTCTACATCCACTTGTGGATCTGTAATATCAACACTATTTGCTGTGATATCTTTTGGTTGTCCAGCATTGTAAACAAATTGAAATAACGCCAAACACAATAACAAAATATTCACAATCACATCAATAACAAACTAAGATGTTTACACAAAACAAAGGTTGCCATGATAAATCAGTAATCAGTGTTACCAAAAATCAATATGCCCATTTCAAAAAGTTTCCACAACATTTCCTTCCTAAAAAAGGGGAACTTTAAATATAGGTACTAATTCCGTTCATAGCAAAAACAAATGTCAATAAATTTACCGAGTACGCCCATTAAATGCAGCCCCTTGGTGAATACTCTATAAAAATCCTTGGAAGTCCGCCTGGGTAGTGTGGTGGTAGCGTGTCTGCCTCATATTCAAAAGGTCGTGAGTTCAAATCTCGCTTAGGGTGAGTTACCCGGATAAGGTTTTTTCCTGAGAAGACGAATGTCACGTAACTTTAAGCTCCATGGACCCCGAGATCATTTGAGCATCATATTACCAATTTCATTCATCGTCCGATATGACCAACCAGGTTAAAGAACGTTAAAAAAAAACTTAAAATAGTGATATCAAGATAAAAAACTGATTAATTTTACTCAAAAAATTCTCAAGTATTTTTACACACAGAAAGTGTATTTGCCTTACGGAGTCCCCTTAAAAGACCAGTCACTGACCGTGGATGACAACAATGCAAACCTAAAATTATGTTTGTCATGGCACAAGTTTGGTGTAATGAGGGCTTTTACAAATTATTTCCAGTATTGTAACACAATAAAACACAAAAGATTTCAAAGAAAAGCTTAACAATGCCACCAAAACAGATGTAAGGGACAGAGAAAGGTTACGTTTGATGTCTTTGTGTCCCGGACAAATGACCATTTATCGATTTTGAGAGAAAGAAACCGTCGAGCTTGTTGTGACACGAGGACCACCAGCTGACTGAGGAGGAGGCTGTGTACATGCGATCTTGTCTGGACCTGCACCGCACAGCTGATTGCGTCATGTGTTGCCACACAGCGTGGACAAAGGGAGCGGCCAATCACATCATCCCTTATATAAAAACTCTTCCTGCTCCAGAAACTAAAAAATTCACATGACTTTCTCTACATCTCTGCAACAAACTATTGTTAAAAAGCTTATTGTTCCATTTACTTTATGCTAATTGAGAAAAAATTAGCAGAAATTGTCTTATTACTTGCTTCCTTGTAAGTACCAAAGCCAAATAAGGGAGTACCATAGGTTAAAGTGATAGTCAAAAGCTGTTTCTATGTGACTGAAGTTCCTTTGTTTGTATGGACAGCAGTTGACAAATTCCTGTATGAGAAAAGTATAAGTTTTTAAAGCTGAAACCAAAAACGATCAACTCCACGAAAAAAGAAATTATATAACCTAAATTGTGTATTTTAATGTGCTCTACATTTGTTGTGTGGTAAGTTTTTGTCTATATCTTACGGTTTAGCAGTTACGCAAAATTCCGTAAAATTCATCCAGAATAAAGTAGTCTTCAGAGACTATTCCCAGAAAATTCAAGATATACATTTTATTTGTCAGGTAAATGTCCATAATATACGATTTTTGAGAAAACCAAAATTTTCGAAAATTTTTCCATGTAAAGGGTAGTTTGGGGTGGGGGGATTTTTCTCGAAAAATCAAGTAGCTCCTCAATTGGCCCCCCTAGGGACCTCATGAGGCTGAGACCTCCCCGGACCAGATCTCTCACTTGGTAAGCAGGTGCGCGACCACCGCGCTAAATCTTAGGGAGCTACTAAACTTAAATACCAGATTTGGTATTTTACCAACTTTTCGTTTTTGAGTTATCGTATACAAAGACACCGGACAAACTGGGATACACACGGTCCTTTAATCTAAAAATGCTTTTTTTTTGGACTCAAGGTGTCCCAAAACATGTATTTCTTGTGAAATCTCGGCATTGATTTTTGGGTGCATTATAATACCTTCTCTACATAGTACGTGTAGATACAATAAAAATGTATGTTTGCTCAAAAGTATTATTAAAATCTGTTTATAGGATAACAGTAGAGGCCATAACTACCAACCAATGCTGTGAAAACCGGACATCAATAGCACTTTCCATTTCCGAAATATTTTCGGTGCAAATTTTAAATGACTCACTGTGAATATTAAAACGAATCGGCATTAAGGAGTAGTATGAAGTAATAAAAACTACCATTCACTAGAAGTTCTTGTAATTTTAAGTTAAATATCGTATTAATTCTTCAGTTTAGCAACATTTCTTAATTTGAGGTTATGTCTGTCACGTTAAGCGCAGCTTAAAACCTCGGAATATTACGTCTCTAGGAGGTTGTACGAAATTCCTGGTGGAAGGTAAACAGGAGAGAAGCGAAGAACGTTAATAATAATTGTGGTCGTCACGGCAACAGACCAACTAGTCTGGCACCCCACAGACATATTTATTCCCCGCCACACAAAGAGCCGCTAAGTAGACGCTAGCATTTTATTTTAACCTCTCCCTCCTTTCATCTCTCTCGTATTTGTAACGTGTCTGGCGAGATTGTTTTCTTGGAACATCATAACTCTTTCTGTATTAACTGCTTTCTTGAAATTGCAAGACTTTTAGAGTGCTTCCGTGGTTGAGTGGTCAGCAAACTGTCTTCACACCCGGAGGTCCCGGGTTCGAACCCCGGCTGAGACGGGATTTATTATTTTTTTTTACCAGAAGTATTCCCTATCCCCCATAGGGTCTGGAAATATGTATGGGAGTGTAAATGTGTGTGTTTAAGGAAAATAAAACGATTTAAACCCAACGTAAAGAACCTACAGACAACGATTTGTCTATAATGCAAAGCCCCCTGAACTAAGGTGTTAAAGAAGGCTATGTGAATGTATATACATTCACATATACGCGATAAATTACTCTTACAAAAGCTTGTTCTTCCAATTATTTCAGTATAATCGATATAAACATTAGCAGAAACTCTTGTAGGTAAAAGGGAAATAGGGGAATACGCTTGGCTAAGGCAATATCTTTAAGAAGCTGGTTGCCATGTCGTTTCATGGCCAGAAGTTGTCAAGATACCGTATCAAAAAATCTGATTTTTTCTACATCCCTGTAGCACATTATACTAAAAAGCTTATTCCTTCTATCTACTTCATGCTAATCGAGATAAACATTAGGAAATGCTTTCTTCTAAATAGAAGGAATACACTAGGCTAAAACGAAAGTCAAATCTCTTAAAGGTTGCCATGTGGATGAAATCCGTTTCTTTACATTGCCAGGAGTTGAAATTCAGTATGTGAAAAGTTTAAGTATTTTAAAACAGAAACCAAGTAATAAGGAATATCTTAAAATTGATCAATTCCACGAAAAGAATGTATATAAAATAAATGGAGTGTTTTAACGAGATCTACATTTTTTATGGAGTAAGATGTGTATCTCTTATGGTTCACCAGTTATGAAAAAGGCATTTAAAATAAAGTGGTCTACAGAAGCTATTCACAGAAAAAAAAATATATATAGTTAATTTTATGCAAACATCTTTAATATACGGTATTTTAATCAAAATCGTTAGCCATTTTTGAGAAAATCCACATTTTCGAATTTTTTTCTCCATGTAAATGGTCATTTAAGGATGTAGGATTTTCCTCAAAATGTTCATGTCGTTTGCTTGTAACATACTAAACTTAAACATCAAATTTTGTATTTTACCCACTTTTAGTTTTTGAGTTGTGTTCACAAACACACACGGACCTTTTTGTAAGAATACTTTTTTATACAGGGGATCCTAAAACCTGTATTTCCAGTGTGGAATTTTTGGGTGGAGTGTTATATCTTTCTACCTATGTAGAGAAAGTAAAAATTGAACTATACCAGGTGACATACGCTCCAGTTTAAATGAAGATATCCTTCTATCAATAACACGTGTCTCCGCGTCTACTTTTAAGCCTTATTTGATAAATTGATGCCGAGGAACGTGACCGCGTTCTACTATATGTCCGAAAAAAATTGTAAAGTCTAATTTGAAGAACAAAGATTAAACACATACTTTGGTTATCAGACACACGCTTTCGAATGGCTAGTTCCGCCACTGTTGTGCCTTACATGCCGAACAACAGTCTTAATAATAATTCCAGGTGGAATAGGGAGACGTGACACTCTCCTGTTACCAGCTCCCCAGTACTGTTCTAGTTAAAGAAAAATGCTTCTCCCCAGCCGGGAATTGAACCCGGGACGTCTCAATTGATAAGCTAGAATGACAGTTGTGATTATTCTTTTTGATTTAAATTAATTTGCATTCAATATTTAAACAATAACATGAGTTTTTTAAGTGAAGTTTTAGAACTTACAAACAAGATATATAATGAAGTAGCTTGTTTTCGCAGCGACCATGCCTGAAGATAACATAATTGCTTAACTGGCAAGCTGGATCTCACATATTTATATAATTAATGTAATCTCCAACTTCCGATCTTCTGCTTCAAATGGCACACAACGTGAGAACACTGACCTCAAACTGAGGTGGTTTCTCTTCCTGGTTGACATTTTTGGAAGAATAAATGGATTTTCACAAACATGACAGTTGACGAGTGCAGCAGAGCACAACAATGCATTCTGCAGGAAACAATTAACGCAAATTAAACGTTTCGTGGTACGACATGAAAGGCTGCACGCAACAAAAATGTATCGTTCACAATACCGACTTGTCCGCCTCTGTGGTAGTATGTTAGCCTTAAAATGTTAGCGCATTAATATCTTTGGAAAGCATTAAAATTGGCCAACAAACATACATTGTATGTCAAATTATGCAACTGATTTCAGATATTAATATGCCGGTGAAAGCAAAAATTGCAACTTACACGATCTGATCGTATTAAGCATATTTACATGTTAAATACAGTATATATATTTAATTTATTGGAACTACCTTTTGAAGATCTTTTCATTACGGGCCCATTTTGCAGAACTAGTAAACCGTCAGAGATAGGCAAAAGCTTACTACACTTAAAATGTATATCTCGTTAAAACACAACATTTATGTCATATACTTTTTTTTTTGTAGAGTTACCATTTCTGAGATATTCCTTGTTATTCGTTTCAATTTTAAGCTACTTAAGCCTTTTCAAACGGGAGGCCATATTTCGCTTCATATATTTTGTTTTAGCCTGGATGTGTAAAGTGAACCGATTTTCAATTGTTTCACTTAGCGACCAGTTTTTAAAATATTTGACTATCGCTTCAGCCTAGTGCGTTCCCTTATTTCCCTTCTACAACCATTTCTGTTAATGTTAAAGATGATTACCACTATGTAGATAAAGCAATACATTTTTGTAGCAGTAGTTTGTAGAGAAAGTTGTATTTTTGAACTATTTTGCTGTATGATTGAAGTACTTGTCTATTAAGTGTAATAATTACAGACCAAGTCAGGTGCTCTAATAAGAAATACACTTTTTATTAATATCATTATTATTTCATTTGTATAGCCCCCTTTAATTCCTACGGTTATATTGAGGATTTTGCTTCAGAAACAACTACGTGTGTTTTCTCGCTGAATTGGTAAAGTTTCTTGAGGTTAGTTTTTCAGTTTATACCATTAAACATTGCTTATATTCACTCCCACATCAATACTGACGGGATAAGGAATGGTTATAACTAAAGAAAAATTCCCTGCCCAAGCCGGGAATCGAGTCGTGGACCTCTGGGTGAGAAGCCTAGCGCTGACCACTCCACCACAGAGTCGTTATTATCTTGTTATTTCAAGAAAACAGATCCCAATTTGGAACTATTTATTTAGAATTGGTGATGGAGTACTTTTGGTAGTGTGAGGTTATGTTCCATGCAGAGAACAAAAATGCCTAGTGCGCAGTAGAAGATTGGGTTATTTGAACGTACTGTAAGAGCGCGCCGCCACGCGACTTATGCCGTAATTACTGTTCCGAAACTGTGGGAGCAAAAGTGGGCCGATTTGATTTCCATTTCGGGGGACGGTAAGTGATGATGCCAGCAATGTAATTAACCTTTTGGTGTGTTGGGCGGACGCATTCCTCTGCCGGCCCTGCCCTCCCTCTCTTTCGGAGAGAGCAAGAAAAAAATTCTGTATATATTGCTCCACCCGCCCCTTGGCCGCCACAAGAATGTTGTTACCATATGATGAAACCTCCCATACAGTCTTGTCAACAAACATAGGTTAGCTTCCTGGGCCACATGTGGAGAAGCATTCTCCCAAAACACCTTTCGTAAATCCAGAGTTACGTCACTAGAGACATGTATGGCTGATGTGATATAATACAAGTAAGTTACAAGGGCGGATTTTTTTGTTCTCTAGCCCGTATGTACAATGTGCATAGGGATAGAGAAGTATTGTATTCCATCCAAAAATTCGATGTCGAGATTTCACGGAAATACATGTTTTAGGACCCCCTGAATCCAAAAAAGCATTTTTAGAAACAGGTTCATGTGTGTTTTGTGTGTGGCGGGGAGTATTTGAGTGTGGTATCTTCCAAGGTTTTCAAGAAAATCCCCCCACCCCTAACCACCCTTTACATGGAAAATGTTTCGAAAATGTTGTTTTTCGTGAAAATGGCTCTAACGATTTTGATTAAAATTCCACATATTAAAGCCATGTCTATCACAAATAAAATGTATACCTTGAATGTGCTCGGAATAGCTTCTAAATACCTGTTTATTCTGGATAAATTTTGCTTAATTTAGTATAACTAGTAAACCGTAAGAGAGAGAGGCAAAAACTTTACAAAATATGTAGATCTGGTTAAAATACACAAGTTATGTCATACACATGGAGGTTACCGTTTTCGAGATATTCCTTGTTATTGGTTTCAATTGTGAAGTGCCCATACTTTTCTCAGACGGAAGTGTCGGTGTTTCTTTTGTTCTATTCCTAAACTAAAAGACAGAGAAATGTAGGGCATAATCCAAAATCTTCTCGGGCTTCTAACCAGGTAAAAACTTGGCTTGATACTAACGTTTCGAAGAAGTGCATCTTCCTCGTCTTCAAGCCAAGCTTTTACCTGGTTAGAAGCCCGAGAAGATTTTCAATTAATACGTCGCCAGGAAAGCTTCAGTTCTTATTTTAAATGTAGAGCAATTCCAAAAAGTAGATGTATTGTGAACCTAGATTTAAAATACAAAACAAACAAATTTGACAATAGCTTACAGACCATTAGAGCTAAACTAATTAATTTTTAGTTGTACGAGGGCGGTTTTTTTTCAACCTCCGATAGCTTATAAATAAAAGACAAGTTCATAGAAAACAATTATTTTATTACTAAAAGTTTTGTACACTTAAACATAACCCTTCAACATAATCAGCGAAAAGATTGAGACATTTATGTTGTTTTGAAGATCTTCGTACTTTACGACGTTTGCGTAGAGCCATTCCAAACAAACGAAGAGGAATTGTGTTGATCCATGGCAACGCTTGTCCACACACTGCTGGCACAACCCATCAATTGATCAATTTCAATGGAGCATTTTCAATCATCCGCCGTACAGTCCTAACCTGGCACCCAGCGACTTTCACCTTTTCCCTGAACTGAAGACGTGGCTAGGAGGGCAGCACTTTCAAACGTACGATCTATGAACTTGTCTTTTATTTATAGCCTATCGGAGGTTGAAAAAAAAACGGTCTTCGTACAATTCAAAATTAACCAGTTTTGCTCTTATGGTTTGTAAGTTAATTGTCAAATTTCTTTATGTTTTAAATCTAGATTCACAATACATCTGCTTTTTGGAATTGCCCTACATTTCTCTGTCTTTTAGTTTAGGCTCCAAAAATGTCTAGTTATGAATGAGGTTTTTCTGCCATATAATTTTTGTATTTGAAAATTGGAAACATTATCTTAAATGCATCTGAAAGTAAAACGTACAGAAGCATTTTACAGGAAGAAAAATGCTGGAAGTATCAATTGTGAGAAAACAAGGCAAGATTTGAATGCATGGCTCACATTCAAGTCCATTAGATTGTTAGGTTGGAACCAGCTTTCCTTTTCCTGCCCTCTGCTGATGCTTTTTCTGTCCTTTTTTATCTTGCCGTACTGCTTTTCTTCTGCACAACGTCGTGCATTTTTTTTTTATTTTACCTGCCTTAAGGCATTTAAAATTACAAATGGTGCCCAATTATACCTTTTTTTGTATTCAGGAATGTGTAAATTATTTTGTGGATTTAAAATAAAAAAAGTAGATTTTTTTTATGATTTTTCATGAAATTTCAGTCATACATACACTTAAAACAGTTTCTCAAAGGCAGTTGAAAATGCAGAGAAACGACATTAAAACTTCGTAAGAAGTGCCTTTGCAAATAATGGGATACTGCAAGAACCTTCCTTGTAAATCCAAGTAAACTAAAACTTCTTCTATACAGTTCCTTCGTTTTGTGCCAAGGCCGCGGTTTGTGCGAATGCCAGCTCCGCACACAGTCTACTACACTGTTACAAGTGTTAGTAACATATATGTAATGAGTACTAACCTTGTTGTAAGTGTTGTTCAATTTGCGCGAAGATATTCTCGATATCGTAAGTTCTTCTTGCGTAATGTTCATAATTTCTACCCATATTCCCATCATCTAGTCCGAAAGTGGCTCCAAGACCAGAATTGCTAACTATCGCTGCTCCTCACTATTCTCACGATACTGAATCAGCACTTGCCCTATATCCAGGATTCGAATCCGCATCTCCGTAGGAAGCGCACAACTCGGGGCAAGAATATTATGTAGGCTCGCCTTAAGAAGTTGTACTCTAGATGTCCTCGGGCTTCCAGCCAATTGAATTATTGGCGGAACACCGTCGTTCTTGGAGCGTTGATCTCTTCCATATTTAGAATATTCTTAGAATTAGAATCAGGACGGGGCACACAGTCATTGAAGCTGAGCACGGCACGTGACCTTTGCAGGCACCTGGGAGGGAAGAGATCCAAATGATGAGCTCAAGCATAGACAGTGTCCATAACATTTCCAGATCAAACGCAACGGTAACGTAGTCGGGTAACTATGAGCATCCTTTTTCCCTGCCAAGCTGCATCGAACACCATCAACGACTCGTTCAACGCTGAAAGAAACCAACCAACCATTGGGATGAAATGACAACGGAGTGACAGAAACTAGGGAGGTATTAGATTAGAAAGCATTCTGTAAGCTCGTTTAGACCAGGAAGTCACTGAACAAAGAACTTGTCAAGGCATGTACATGTGTTTATATACTACGGAAAAAAACGATGTGTAAAGCTCTAGTGCTAAAAGCACGGGTTACAAAAACAATAGAACATTTGCTTTTGGGGTCTGTACATCACTACATAATGTGCTCTATAAAAGCATATGTACTTCCCTTTTTGGATGCACATTTAAACAAAGAGTATCAAAAATTAGTGTAAAATGTATAAATAAATATTTCGTTATGTAACACTGGTATAATGTCGGATTATATTTTTCTAGTTATCGACATAATAGTTAGTACTAGTAATTATATAAAACTAAAATATGATTGCTCTGCTCTCCTAAGTGCATAATTGTCAACAAATTACAATGTCGAGTAACTTTGGACCCCGAGATCATTTGGGCATCATTTCACCATTTCATTCATCGTCCGATGTGATCAAACAGGTGAAAAGACGTTAAGCTAAAAAAAAAAAAAAAAAAAAAATATACAATACATATTTACAAATATGTTTTAGAATTACAGTGCAAAAATGCACACTTTTACAATTATGTACTAGAGTGTAAAATATCAAAGGATCAGATTTTACAGACCTTGTGTCATTGCTAAATACTAAAAAGTCATTTGACACATCCGTGCAAGTCAAAGTATACATCAGTTTAATTTGATTATAAAACACACACACACGCTAATACGCACAAAATGCAATAGATTATAAATATAGTATTCCCCTGGTGACCCGGGGAAACCACCGGAAAAAAAACAAACAACCTATAATTCTGGTAGGTAGGCAGGCCTCGGTAAGCAAACCCGCGACCTCCCGAACGGTGGCCGGTCCCCATGGCCACGCTCGCTAAGGCGTCTCGCTTTGGTGCTTCGTGGGCAGAGGATCGTGGGTTCGAGCCCCGCCTTGGGCATGGGTGTGCAATGTGTATATGTTTGTGTAAAGGAACAGTAAAACCAGTAATCATACCGTAAAAAACTGGCGAAACCCGCTCGGTCAACACCATTTCCAAGGATATCTTGTGCAAAACTGTAGAGGATCTCATAGTTCTTAGTCTTAAACACTTTGATCAGGAAACTGAGTTCCAAGAAATTTGCAGACTTTGTAAAGGAGGCTATGATCTTGGGAGAAGCAGTGCTTAGGGCTTTATTGTCCTCCCTTGTGTCTTTAACATTTTAAGAGATCCGTGACTTCTGTGTTATACAGTAGAGCCCCGGTATTTCGAGGTTCCATATATACATGTACGTTTTACGCACTTCCAAATGTGTTGCATGCTGAACTTGCTTTCAATTTTAAATGTATAATAGAGTTAAAGTTGTGCCGCATATTTTTTTTTTTAGCTGAACGTCCTTGAACCTGGTTGGAATATCAGACGATTAATAAATAGGTGAGATTATGCTCAAATGATATCGAAGTCCATGGAGCTTAAAGTTACTCGACATTCTTCTTCTCAGGATAAGAAGAAAAAATCTTATACGGGTAACTCACCTTAAGCGAGATTCGAACTGACGACCTGAGACAGACACGCTACACCACACTACCCGGGCAGGCTGCACTTAGGGTTTTCGTTTATAATACACAGAAATAACCTCGGCGTCAGACTGCTAATGAATTTCTATTAGAGACCGACAGGTACGGTAGGTTTGAAAGAGTACGCATGCTCTTTCTTTGTCGACCCTTCAATTGGGACCTGTATTGACACAACAGTCTCTACTGAGCCACTGTGGTCATTAAAATGCCCTAAGTAAAAATACGTACATATTTTGGAGTAGTAACAGTCTGACCGTCGTTGTAGATGGTACCTGTTCATACTGTACTGTATGAATGCACAAGTACAGTATTTTTCAGAACATGATAACCCTGTCCCACTCTTCTTCCAAAGGTATTAGGATGTGTGCGGCTGGAAACCTTGCTGTTGCCAAGTCTGGTCCCTTAACTCTCGACTTGCAAACAGTGACTCCTGGAAACACATTTTCCTACGTTACCGCTCGCCTCTAGTACAGGGTCGTCTTTTGTTAGCTAATGGTTATTGCCTAGGTTAGGGGGAGCGGTCCCGTTTGAGGGCCAACATGTTTTGGAGAAATCTTTACGTACTATTATTGGATTTTTAGTTCTTTTTTTTTTAATCGCCCTCCATGCTAACTTCATATACCCAAGGTCGCGGGTTCAAACCTGGCGAAAGACGATGGATTTTTTCGAGCGTAAAAATCCTTAGCATGGCTTCCTTCTGAAGAGAAGTAAAGCCCTTGGTCCCGTGTCGTGGATTTACGGCACGTAAAAGAACCTCAAGCCTGATAGAGAGGACTCTGAGCAAAATTAAGTGGTCTTTCACGCCCAGTATAGAATGGGACGCTGAGAACCACAGCAGTTAAAGAGCGACCATAAATAACACGCTTTTTTTTTTTTTACAGTATTTTTCAGAAGATTATGGCCGTGTCCCACTCTTCTTCCAAAGAGGCTTGACTTTGAAGTTAGTAGTTAGGGTGTGTACGGCTAGAACCAACCCTCGCTGTTGCCAAGTCTTCCACTTGCTGGTCCCTTAACTGAGGCGCGATTCTGACTTGCAAGCAGAGTCTACAGGAAACAGATTTAATTACGTTGCCTCTTGCCTCTAGTACAGAGTTGTCTTTTGTTTGCTAATGGTTATTGCCCAGCGGTCCCGTTTGAGGGCCATCATGTTTTGGAGAAAACTACAGTACACTATATGGATTTTTAATTAATATTTTAACCATTAATGTGCTTATCAAACATTTCATATTTATTTATCCATTTTTAGTGATATTTCCGTTTTACTGGAGTTTTTTTTTTGTAATTCGATGTAGCTTCAGCCTCATTACCGGGGCTCTACTGTACGTACATGAAGTATATAAAGGTAGAGTCAGACTGAAAAATTCAATGCCATAATTGGGATTTGAACCACAGGTCTCCCGATCTGTAGCCGGTTGCTCTGACACTGATAGCATTGAATTTCTCAACTGACTGGCATATTTCCCGGTAAAACACAAAACATTATCTGTGTACAAGTGGATCGGTGCTTATTGCCAAAGTGATGGACCACATGGCGGATTTAAACTCGCTCTCGAGTTGTACGGCCGCTCACGCAGCAGCCCTCTGGTACAGCAAACAAGACTGCGCCCCAACATCGGTTTTGCATCAAAGTTCTTTGTTTACGTGGTGCGCTGTGAATGGAATACAGATGTTGGGCGCCTCTTGACGCCCTTCACCTTGAAATTGTAAAGGGGTCATCACCCAAGCTGGGCTAGTTCCTTAAATGTCCAGGACGGCGGGCAGATCGTGTGGGAATGTGGGCAGGTTTACTCTTACTTTCCCATGTATGTGCATCCCCCGGCTATCAAGGTCGTGTCGCCCACCGTCGCGAGGAGCCGGGTCAAGCGACGACCTTGAGAAGGGCGGGGGAGCGGTCGATAACGTTCCGGTCGGCGGGGGACCCGGGATCGAAACCACCTCAGCGCCAGTGTTTAAGTTCAACAGGTTTTCAATTTGGCATCTTTACGTTGGCTTCTGTCCATAACTCAGGCATTCAGTAAATCCAGGTAGATGGCAGTGCCACTTCTGGATTCAAGCGACTTTTCTACCTTTTTTACTTTCTCTAGCACGTATGTACAAAATAAAAATAAAATCTATAATGCAACGTTTTAACATCCTCCCCTCACCCTCAACCACCCTTTATATGGAACTTTTTTTTCGAAATTTTTTATTTTCTCAAAAATGACTAACGATTTTGATTAAAATTTAAGATATTTACATGCCAAATAAAATGTATATCTTGAATTTTCTGGGAATGGCCTCTGAAGACTACTTTATTCTGGATCAATTTTACGGAATTTTGCATAACTGCTAAACCATAAGATATAGACAAAAACTGACTACACAAAAATGTAGAGCACAATAAAACACACAATTTATGTCAGCTTTAAAAAAACTTACTTTTTTCATGCTGGAATGTGTCAACTCGTGTCCACACAAACAAAGGAACTTCATTCACACAGCAAACAGCTTTTGACTATCACTTTAACCAATGGTACTCTTTTATTTCGCTTCTACTTACAAGGAAGCAAGTAATAAGACTATTTCTGCTATTTTTTTCTCGATTAGCATGAAGTAAATAGAAGCATAAGCTTTTTAACAATAAATTGTTGCAGAGATGTAGAGAAAGTCATGTGAATGGGACACATCAGATTTTTTGAAACGAGTATCATTCACTTGTTTTTCTTGTGATGTCATGGAGAGAGTAGGTATGGAATTTCAAGGTCAGCATATAGCGAGGCGTTTTTAAAGACCTGACTATCGATCAGGTTTCCTGCGTTCCCTTGTACCTTTCGCGAAATATATGTGATGAAACTAGCTCTGCTAACTTTTAGCACAATTTACGAGGGCCATCTAGAAAGTCAGAAGTAATTTGGCATAACTAAATAATAACAAAAGATATCAACACAAAACTTTATATTTACAGTAGCTTACTCTATTTCTCAACGTAGTCTCCATTCTGTCAAGATATTTCTGTCAATTTTTCAATGCCTATATTATACTTTTCTACTTATTTTCCTTTTTTTTTTTTTTTTTTGCTATGTATATAGTGTATAGAGAAGGTATTCCACTCCACCAAAAAATTCGATACCGAGATTTCACCTCAAATATATGTTTTAGGGTCCCCTGTATCCAAAAAAAGTATTTTCAGAAAAAGGTCCGTGTGTGTCCATGTGTCTGTGAACACGATAACTCAAAAACCAAAAGTAGGTAAAATACCAAACTTGGTATTTAAGTTTAGTATCTTCCAAGGATGCGACACGAAGATTTTGAGAAAAATCCCCCACCTCAAACTACCCTTTACATGGAACTTTTTTCGAAAATTTTGATTTTCTAAAAAATGGCTAACGATTTTGATAAAAATATCGTATATTAAAGATATATACATAAATAAAATGTATATTTTGAATTTTCTGGGAATAGCCTGTGAAGACTACTTTATTCTGGGTCAATTTTACGGAAACCGTAAGAGATGGACAAAAACAGAACAAATGTGTAGAGCACCTTAAAACACACAATTTATGTTGTGTACATTTTTTTCGTGGAGTTGATTGTTTTTGAGATATTCCTTTTTTTTTTGGTTTCAGCTATAGAAACTTATACTTTTCTCATACAGGACTTTGTGAACTCGTGCCCATACAAACAAAGGAACTTCAGTCGCAGAGCAACCAGGTTTTGACTATCACTTTAACCTATGGTACCCCCTATTTCGCTTCTGCTAACAAGGAAGCAAGTAATAATAAGACTATTTCTGCTAATTTTTGCTCCATTAGATGAAGTAAATAGAATAATTTGTTGCAGTGATATAGAGAAAGTCATGTGAATGGAACACATCAGATTTTTTTTTGAACGCAGAAAATGTTCAGCAAATCGAAGTTTATAGACAAATAACGCAAGTGCATGGTGATAATGCAATGAACGAATCTTCAGTGAGGAAATAAAATCGGTACCACGTGACAATAAATACCTTGATATCAATGATTACGTTCAAAAATAGAGTAAGATACAGCATGTTTGTAAATAAAGTTTTAGCTGCCGTTGTTTAGTTAATGTCTGTCACTTTCTGGATAGCCCTCGTACATAAACATGTTACATTCACATGACTCTCTCTGTCTGTAAAGTAAACAAATTATTCTTAGAAAACATTAGTATTTTATTTATATCATGCTTATCAAAATAAACATTACCAGAAACTTGTCTTATTACTTGTTTCCTTATAAGTAGGAGGTAAATGAGGGTATGCATTAGGTTAAACCTACAGTCAACATTTTAAAAGCTTTAGCTATCCGATTGTTGTTGAATTCGATTCTCTTTCAGTGCCCAGGACTAAAACAAAACAGATGTCTTCCATTTGAGAAATGTTAAGTTTTTGTTTGTCTACTAGATATACCACAGTCTTACATAATGAAGAGCTATTTGCTATTTCCATAAAATTCAAGATATACATTTTATTTGCCATTTTAACATCTTTAATCAAAATCGTTGAGGCCAGTTTTTAGATTATCGAAAATGTTGAAAAATGTTGCATGTAAAGGGTAGTTTGGGATGGGAAGATTTCCTTGTATGTTACAAAAATATCCTTCTTCTTTCTATACCATACTAGTCGAGCTGTGTTAACAAAATGTACTTGTTACGTAGCTCCTATTAAGTAGAAGGGAACTATAGGAGTGCACTAGGCTAAAGCGATATTCAAATGTTTTAAAATGTGTCATTGCAATTCGCTTCTTTGCTGGAGTAAAACAAAAGGAAAACGGACACTTACTGCTGAAAAAAGTACAAGTAAATTTAAATTGTAACCGATAACAATGAATATCTTGAAAACGGTCAACTCTACAACAAAAATGCGTATGACATAAATGGCGTGTTTTCACCCGTTCCATCTTAAGGGTGCCATATTTGTTGATGAGGTTGGTAAACGTTCAATAATTCTCTACGGCCAATATATACATTTTTTCATTTTATATAAATGTATATTAACGCGGCTTACAACAAGCAAAAGCGAAAATAAAACCCCTTAAAACATTCCTTTTTTTCTCTAACAAATACTGAACTATAACAACACTCAGATATGACAATCAGCGTTTATTTTACCTAGGTCCATCCCTTCCTTTATCACAGTAGTATTATAGCGAGGACCTCAATCTAGGTTAACCCGTGAACTTGAAATTTTGATCAGTGTTTTAGCAGTTTACACAACTTAACTACCAACCTTTCAAGGCAAATATGCATTCTATGGCGCCAGTTTTCAAAAAGCAATTCTAATCGAAACTAAATCGGGCTGGAAAGGGTTTACAAGATCTACATTTTTACTTTTTCTACACGTACATAGTGTATAGAGAAGGTATTGTATTCCACCCAAAATACACAGGAATCCAAAAACATGCGTGAAAAAGGTCCGTGTGTGCGTGTCTGGAGAGCATAGCTCAAAAACGAAAAGACCGTTAAATACCAAACTTGGTATTTAAGTTTGGTATCTTCCAAGGATGCGACAAGAAGATTTTCAAGAAAATCCCCCACCCCAACTACCCTTTACATGGAACTTTTCTCGAAAATGCTGATTTACTCAAAAATGGCTCTAACGATTTTGATTAAAATCTTTTATACCCAAGTTATTTACATACCAAATAAAATGTATATCTTGAATTTTCTGGGAACAGCCTCTGAAGACTATATTCTGGATGCATTTTAGAACACGTTCAAACACACAGTTTATGTTATATACATTTTTTTTTTTTTTTTTTTTTTTTTTTTTTTTTTTTTTCTTTTTTTGTCGTGGAGATATTCCTTGTTTTTTGGTTTCAGTTTTGAAAAACTTATACGAGACTTTGTCAACTCCTTTTTTGGTTTCATCTTTGAAGAAAAACTTACACAGAAATTTGTCAACTCGTGTCCATACAAAGGAACTTCAATCACATAGCAACCAGCTTTTGACTGTTACTTGAACCTATGGTCCTCTCTTATTTCGGTTCCACTTACAAGGAAGCAAGTAATAAGATTGTTTCTGCTAATTTTTTCTCGATTAGCATGCAATAAATAGAAGCATTAGCTTTTCAACAATAATTTTTTGCACAGATGTCGAGAAAGTCATGTGAATGCAAAATATCAGATTTTTTGTGTTCAAAAATCAGAATATTTTCACTTCTTTTGTTAGCAAACTTCAGCCTTGCATTGGCTGCTGGTATAAACATTATTTGGTGGGATCCAGAATCTTTTGTGGGATTTAAATTTAAATAGCCCAATAACCGGCCCCTGGTGCCCTTGACTTGGCATGCTATTGTTTGAGAACATCCATGTTCGGTATCTGCGGTTTGTTTTTCTCGTCAGGAGCTCTTAATAAGCGTATGTTGGTGACGAGTCCTTGAAGGAGAGAGCACGTTTTCGCCAACAGTTTGGCACCGCGTGGGAGGCTGCCGAACTTCGGGTGCCTCTCTAGGTGGTTAGCAGGCCCGACCGTCTGTTGTTTGTCTCCCAACTATTAATTTGCTGCCGCTTCTCGTTAGGTTGCCACGACGAACAAGGATTCCTCTTCGGCTTTGTAATTTGCAGACATACGCCGACCTGGAGCGCGTTTTTGTTGCTTGTGGTTTATGTGGAACATTAACTGGGAGGAACCTGCGATGACAGCACCGTGAATAAAGTTGGCATGGCAATCGAAACCTATTTGTCAGAATGATGAGGAGAGCTCGGCTGAAGGGGCATCTTTGTTGATGGCCGCTAACAGGACATTGTTCTGATCAAGCTGCTCTCGCGCCTTCCCAAGGATTGTTATCCATCATCAAAACCTTTATACCGAGATACATCTTTCAGGCCACCTAAAAGCTTATGCTTCTATTAACTTCATGCTAATTGATAGCAGATATAGTCTTATTGCTTGCTTCCTTGTAAGTAGAAGTGAAATAAGGTTAAAGTGGTAGTCAAAAGCTGGTTGCTATGTGAGTGAAGTTCATTTGTTTGTATGGACACGAGTTGACAAATTCCTGTATGAGAAAAGTATGTTTTTAAAAGCTGAAACGAAAAACAAAGAATATATATAAACAATATATATATATAAACAAATTTTGTGGTAAGTTTTTGTCTATCTCTTACGGTTAAGTATTTATGCAAAATTCCGTAAAATTCATCCAGAATAAAGATGTCTTCAGAGGCTATTCCCAAAAGATATACATTTTATTTGTCAGGTAAATATCTTTAATATACAATATTTTAATCAAAATCGTTGGAGCCATTTTTGAGAAAATAAAAAATTTTCGAAAAAAGTCCATATAAAACGTAGTAGTTGGGGTGGGGTGATTTTCCTGAAAATCTTCGTGTCGCATCCTTGCAAGATACCAAACTTAAATACCAAGTTTGGTATTTAACAGTCTTTTCATTTTTGAGCTATGCTGTCCACACACACACACACACGGACCTTTTTTTAAAAAAAAAAAGTCTTTTATTCAGGGGGATCCAAAACATGTATTTCCGGTGAAATCTCGGTATCGAATTTTTGGGTGCATTATAATACCTTCTCTGTACACTATATACATAGCTCGTGTAGAAAAAGTATTTAAGTTTGAAAGGATGCGACACGAAGATTTTCAAGAAATTCTCCCCACCCCAAACTAACCTTACATGGAAAAAAAATTAAAAATGTGTTATTTTCTCAAAAATGACTATCGATTTTCATTAAAATATCGTATATTAAAGATATTTACACGATAAATAAAATGTATATCTTGAACTTTCTGGAAATGGCCTCTGAAGCCCTCTTTATTCTGGATGAATTTTGCGGAATTTTGCATAACTGGTAAACCATAAGAGACAAGCAAAAACTTATAATAGAAAATGTAGAGCACAATTTATGTCCTTTACGTTTTTGTTGTGGAGGTACCGTTTCCAAGATATTCCTTGTTATTGGTTTTAATTGGAGATTGCTTATACTTTTCTCAGACAGGAAGTGTTCGTTTTTCTTTTTTTCTACTCCTGGCCAAGCAAAGAAGCTATTTGCAATGAGGAACTTATAAGGAACTAAATAATAAGAACATTCTGCCAATATTTATCTCGATTAGCATTGGGAGAAAGAAGTTTGTAGATCAGCCAGAGAAAGTTATGTGAGTGCAAGTTGTTGCATAGAGACGGCTGATACGTCTGTCGTATAAACGAGCATCCCGAATATTTATGAAAACCTTCTGAAACTGAATTAAGTCCAATTTAAATAAGTTTTGTTTTTAAATTCTATACTCTTGGTTATTAAATGAAAATCATTTTCGGTTTGGCTTTAACTGTGGTTCTTCTGCGCAGAATGTATACACTCAATTATTTGGTTGTTTTGAGAGCGCTGGGAAGTGTTAGCAAGCGCACACAATGCGTGTCCCACGGGGTCTCTGCCCTGGGAGCGACCTCTACAATGGAATTTTATAATGAACAGCTCTTGTCACAAAACTGGGCCTCTAATTAGAACAGCTTCAACCATTTCACAAAGTTGTCAACACTTTCAAAATGTGAATTTACAGTTGAAAAATCACAACTTTCTCTACCTGTTCTGCAAACATATTCTTATAAAAATGTATCTTTTATCTACATACATACTAATCGAGACAAACCTGAGATGAAACGAAAAAGTCGTCTAGTTTGAGGAAATTGAAATCAAAAACAAATGTCTAGAAATAAAGCCCGCCTGGATAGCGCGTCTGCTTCACATTCAACAGGTCGTGAGTTCGAATCTCGCTTAGGGTGAGTTGCCCGGATAAGGTTTTTTCGGGGTTTTCTCTTATCCTGAGCAAAGGAATGTCGACCTCAAGATTATTTGGGCATCACTTCACCAATTTCATTAATCGTCCGATATAACAAACCAGGTTAAAGGACGTTGAACTATTACGGAAAAAAAAAAAAAAACCAACTAGAAACAGTCAACTCTACATTGCTTTTAAACAAGATCTACACCTTTCTTTATCACTTACAGTTTACCAATTACGCAAAATTGCCTATTCCCAAAAAATTTAGAATATACACTTTTTTTTTTTTTTTTTTTTTGCCATGCAAATGTGAATTGTGAATGAGTAAACTGGTAAACTGTAAGAGATAGTTAACACCTTACTGCACAAAAAATGTGGATCTATGCATTCTGAAAATGTTCCATGTTATTTTCAATTTTAAAGCACGTACTTCATATTTCTTTTGTTTTACTCTTGATCATGGAGAAGCGTATATCAATGACAATCGCATAGTGACAGCTTTTTAAAAATTTGACTATCACTTAAGCCTAGTATACTGCCTTATTTACTTTCTACTGTTAAGAAAGCAAGAAACAGAAAATTTTTGCTAATATTTATCTTGATTAGTACAATGTACGTGGGCCATTTTTTTCAACCTCCGATAGGCTATAAATAAACGGCAAGTTCATAGAAAACAATTATTTTTATTACTAAAAGTTTTGTACACTTATGGTTACTTTTCAACATAATCACCAAAAAGATTGAGACATTTATCGTACCTGTGCTCAAGCTTAGCAATACCTGCTTCAAAAATATTGCCGCCAATGATTTCAAATGAGCGTTGACGTTGTTCGCACTTGACGACGTTTGCGGAGAGCCATTCTAAACAAACGAAGAGAAATGCTGACTTCAGGAATCGTGTTGATCCATGACAACGCTCGTCCAAACACTGCTGGCACAACCCGTGGGCTCCTTGAACAATTTCAATGGGACATTTTCGACCATCTGCCGTACAGTCCTGACCTGGCACCCAGCGACTTTCACCTTTTCCCTGAACTGAAGGCCTGGCTAGGACTTTCAAACCAACGATGATCTTCAATACAACGTCAATGCTCATTTGAAATCATGACGGCAACATTTTTTGAAGCGGGTATTGCAAAGCTTGTGCACAGGTACATAAATATCTCAATATTTTCGGTGATTGTGTTAAAAAATAACCATAAGTGTGCAAAACTTTTAGTAATAAAATAATTGCTTTCTATGAACTTGGCTTTTATTTATAGCCTATCAGAGGTTCGAAAAAAAAAAAAGGCCCTCGTAGATAGAAGAATATAATGAAAGAATAGTTTGTTTGCAAACGAGATAGAAAAGGTCATATGGATGGAACACATTTCTTTTAAATTGTCGAATAACCTCGGACACAAGAAGCAGCTATAAAATGAGACGGTGGACCATCTTGCACGAATCACAGTGCGACCAAAAAAGCAGGGCTTTGTGGGTATTAATTCCTGTTTTAGAGTTCCATTTTGAATGGTGTAGTAAGAAGACTGAACATGGACACGTGGTGCGTCGGCACAAAGGACCAAATTGCGTGCTGCAGTGATCATGCTTGGCGTTATGTACCGGTGCTTATATTTCACGCCGCGCGCGCAGGTCGGACTAAGGGCGTTGACAACAAACGCAGTGTTCCCACAGTCTCTACCTCCCACACGCCTATTGGAATTTGCCTAGATCCTTTGGGAGTCTTCCTCTGACTCATGCTGACCAGGAGGTCAGGGTCATTCCTTAAGATTATTAACCGCTTTACAAATGTACACCGAGGCACAAATTCTCCCGTGGATGCTTCTTACTTTCTCTACACGTACTACGTATGTACGTAGAGTATAGAGAAGGTATTGCTTGCATCCAGATTTCACTGGAAATATATTTTGAGACCACTTAATAAAAAAAAAAAAAAATAGAAAAATGTGTGTGTCTGTGAACAGCATAGCTCAAAAACGAAAAGTTCGTTAAACACCAAACTTGGTATTTAAGTTCCGTATCTTCCAAGGATACGACATGAAGATTTTCAAGAAAACGCCCCCACCCAAACTACCCTTTACATGGAAGCTTTCTCAAAAATGCCTCTAACGGTTTTGGATTAAAATGTCGTATATTAAAGATATTTACATGACAAATAAAATGTATATCTTGAATTTTCTGGGAATAGCCTCTGAAGACCTCTTCATTCTGGATGAATTTTGTATAACTGGCAAACCGTAAAGATATACACAAAAAATGTAATCCCATTATATTTGTAAATTAACCGTTTTCGAGATATTCTGGATTATTGGTTTCAATTTTAACCACTGAAGCTTTTCTCGAACGGAAAGATATTTTACTCTCGTTTCTCGCTTGTTTACTCCTGGGAAGCAAAGATATTGGAATTTCAGTTGTTTCACATAGCGACCGGTTTTTAAAGGCGAGACTATCGCTTTAGCCTGTGCATTTTATTTCCCTTCTACTTACAATGAGGACAATTTCTCCTTAAGTTTATCTTGATGTAGACAACAGGTTAATGTTTATCTGGATTAGTATGATAGATGATTTTTAACAATAATTTATTACAGAGAAAGTCATGTGATATTTTTCTCTGTAGCGCCCAGAAACTGTTGAGTCACGTATAGTCTGAAGTTGTTTTATTCACATTCCTTTCTCTACCCAGTCCTTTCAAACTATTCTTATAATTAAGGTATTCTTGTATACGCTTCTTATTTTCTCTGCCGAGGAGTATGTAAATAGGTAGAGAAGATATTATATTTCACCTAAAATTTCGATACGGAAATTTCACCGGAAACCCTGAATCCAATAAAACCATTTTTAGAAAAAGCGCGCGGTATGTCTGTGAACAGCACAACTTAAAAACGAAAAGTATTTTCATCGTAGGCAAGTGGTTGGACCACTCTCCTCTCACCTAGGTGACCCGCGTTCGATCCCCCCAAGCGACCGTATATGAAGATTTGTGGTCGACAAAACGGCGCAGAGGCGGGTTTTCTTCGGGTTCTCCGGTTTCCCACACCTGCGCATTCCACCGGTGTTCCATCTCATGTTTCATCTGTGTTATCGCCTGCGGTACTATTAGTAGTAAAAGCGGGCGTTACACAAAAAAAAAAAAAAAAAACAAAAACAAAAAAAACAACTCCCCTAAATACTGTGAATGCGCCGTGCAGCCATAATCGTCAAAGTGTGAGTGTGTACGCCTTACTTCTTAAATCATAGCTGATTGTAGCCTTATTTGTTAGTGGACACCTGTGCCGGCGGCAAATTCTTTTGACGTCACAGCTGTGTTTTTGACACTTAGAGATAGTCATCAAAACAGCAGTAAGCGCAAGGATAATGGAAGTTGGCTGCATTGGTCGAACAGTTCACTTAGGCAAAGCTCCAATAAACAAAAAGTCTGATAAACACTAACCCTTTTTACTTAACCCAGTCACTGTTTAAGCATGCTTAAGGGAATATTCACAGGAGAGTCGAGATATACATTTTATTTTTAAGCATATAGTGTGGAAATTTCAATGGAAGAAAGCTTGTTATAAAGCCATAGTTTTCTCCAAAACATGATGGTCCTCAAACGGGACTGCTCCACCTGCTACTGGGCAATAACCATTAGCAAACAAAAGATGGTCCTGTAATAGGGGTGAGAGATAACGTAGTAAAATCTGTTTCCTGGAGACTCTGCTTTCAAGTCGAGAATCGCTCTTCAGTTAAGGGACCAGTAAGTGGAAGACTTGGCAACAGCGAGGCGCTAACCACAAAACTTGGAAGAACAGTGGGGCAGGGTCATCATGTTCTGAAAAATACTGTAACGGAAAAACCCCGTCTAAAATTGTAAATTTGTTGAGTGGCGACGCCCGTCACCTCGCTCGCCCTTTCCGTTCTGAAAACTGTAGAATATTTCTCGTCGCTATCAGCTACATTGCTAGTACCTATACGACTAAATAATTGTATCAGTAAGTGAAGATAACCCAGAGATGCGTTCAGCAAATAAACTATTATTTCAAAAGATTATTACTTTCTCTATACGTACTATGTACATAATGTTTAGAGAAGAGAAGTATCCAAAAAAAGCATTTTCAGAAAAAGGTCCGGTGTCTGTGAACACGATAACTCAAAAACGAAAAGTCGGTAAAATACCAAACTTGGTATTTAGGTTCACTATCTTCCAGGGATGCGACACAAAAATTTTGAGAAAAATCCCCCCACAGCAAACTACCCTTTACATGGAACTTTTTTCGAAAATTTTTATTTTCCAAAAATGGCTCTAACGATTTTAAAAAGTGTGTATATTAAAGATATTTAAGAGACAAATAAAATGTATATCTTGAATTTTCTAGGGAAAATTCTCTGAAGACTACTTTATTCTGGATGAATTTTACTGAAATTTGCGTAACTGCAAAACCGTAAGAGATGGACAAAAACTTCCCACACAAGAAATGTAGAGCACGTTAAAACACACAATATATGTTATGTACAGCTTTTTCGTGGAGCTGATCGTTTTTGAGATATTCGTTGTTTTTGGTTTCACTTTTAAAAAACTTATACTTTTCTTATACGGGAATTTGCCAACTGCTGTCCATACGAACAAAGGTCACATAGCAACCAGCTTTTGACTATCACTTTAACCTATGGTACTCCCTTATTTCGCTTCTACTTACAAGGAAGTAAGTAATAAGACTATTTCTGTTAATTTTTTCTCGATTATCATGAAGTAAATAGAAGCGTAAGATTTTAACAATAATTTGTTGCAGAGATGTAGAGAAAGTCATTTGAATGGAACACATCAGATTTTTTTATCCACATTATGCTAACGAGATAAACATTGTGAATAAAAGAGAAATAAAGAAATACACTAAGCTAAAGCAATACTCAAATCTTAAAAACCTATCGCTGTGTGAAGCAGTTGATCGTCAGTTTTCTTTGCGTGGCTAGGAGTAAAACAAAAGGAATGAAAGCAAATATGGTTTCCCGTTTGAGAAAAGTTTAAAATTGAGGGGGGAGGACTTCTGCAAACAAACTATTGTTAGAAAATATTATTCTTTCGTCTAACATTGACACAAATGATATAATTACTTAGCCTCGTATAAGTAATTGTGAAAAAGATACTAGGCTAGTGACATGCGCTAACTTCTGCATTGCCAGAATTAAAGCTAAGTTTCAGAAAAGTACAAGTATTTTAAAATTGAAGCAAAAAACAAAGAATATCTCGAAAATGTTAAGCATATGTTTTAATGTGTTCTACATTTTTGTGTATCTCTTAAATTTTACCGGATATGTAAAAATTCATCAAGTAAATATCTTTAATGAACATTGTTAAGGGTATTTTTGAGAAAATAATAAATGTTCGAAATGTTTCCATGTAAAGGGTTGTTTGGGATGCGCGGCTTTCCTTTATAATTTTGGTGTCGCAACCTTGGAAGATGCTGAACTTGACTACCCGCTTTTCATTGAGTAATCGTGTTCATACACAGATCTTTTTCTAAAAATCTGATGTGTTCATTAAGATGACTTTCTCCACTTCTGTGCAACAAATTTTTGTTAAAAAGCTTATGCTTCTGTTTACTCCATGCTAATCGAGACAAAATTAGCAGAAATAGTCTTATTACTTGCTTCCTTGTAAGTAGGAGCGAAATAAGGGAGTAGCATAGGTTAAAAGGATACTCAAATGCTGGTTGCTATGTGATATAAGTTCCTTTGTTTGTATGGACAGGAATTGACAAATTCCTGTGTGAGAAAAGTGAAGTTTTAATAACCAGAAACCAAATACAAGGAATATTTAAAAAACGATCAACTCCACGGAACAAATGTATATGACATAAATTGTGTGTGTTTAACGTGCTCTACATTTTTTGTGTGGTAACTTTTTCTGCATCTCTTACGGTTTAGCAGTTATGCAAAATTCCGTAAAAGTCATCCTGAATAAAGAGGTCTTCAGAGGCTATTCCCAGAAAATTGAAGATATACATGTTATTTGTCAGGTAAATATTTTTAATATATATTTTAGTCAAAATCGTTAGAGCCATTTTTTTAGAAAATCAAAATTTTCGAAAAAGTTTACATGTAATGGGTAGTTTGGGGTGGGGGATTTTTCTCAAAATCTTCGTGTCGCATCCCTGGAAAACACTGAACTTAAATACCAAGTTTGGTATTTTAATTTGAGTTATCGAGTTGACGGACACACACGGATCTTTTTCTGAAAATGTTTTTTTTTACATACAGGGGACTCTAAAACATATATTTCCGGTGAAATATCGCTATCGAATTTTTGGATGGAGTGCAATACCTTCTCTATACACTGTGTACAGAGTACGTATAGAGAAAGTAAAAATGTATTTTATTGGATTCGGTTCTCAAAGCATGTATTCTAGGTGAAATATAGGTGTCGAGTTATTTGATGGAATGCAAACCTTCGCTACTTATGTATTGTGTACGAAGTAGAAAACGTGTTTTAAAAGCATTTGCATAAAAGTTGCAACATTTAGAAATGAAGACTTAATGGTAATGAGGATTTACAGACCACGTGGTCCTGGTCTCACGACTGAGCCGATCCATCATCCGCCCAAGTGAGTGCAGTTCCTGGCGCCACCAGCCTATGCCCCACCCGCACCAACATCGTGTGGGCGAGCTGGAGGATTGTCTCTGCAAACAGGTGTGACGGCGGCGGCTGGCATTCCTCTTCCTCTTCTCATCTACAGGGTGGCATGTGATAATCCAGTATTTGCGGAGCTACCTCTACAATGAGCATTTCTAGGGGTATAGGTTTAGAGAGGGAAGCAGGCAGCCTAGGGTACAGGAGTGTGTACATTAGGAGAAAGATAAAACATTTTTAGCAAAATGTTCGCGCGCGTGTGTGTATGTGTGTGCGACTTTGGGCAGCATAGTTCAAAAACGAAAAGACCGTTAAATATCTTCCAAGGATGCGACGCGAAGATTTTCAAGAAAATCCCCCCACTCCCAGTTAGCTTTAACATGGAACATTTTTCCATAATTTTGATTTTCTCCAAAATGTCTCTTAACAATTTTGAATAAAACACCTTATGTTTAAGATATGTTTATGACAAACGAAATGTATGAATCTTGAATCTTCTGGGAATAGGCTCTGAAGACCTGCTCATTCTGAATGACTTTTAGAAACTGGTAGACCGTAAGAGATATGCAAAAACTTACTAGACAGAAAATGTAGATGCCATTAAAATATACAATTTATGTTATATACATTTTTTTTTTAGAGTAAACCGTTTTCTAAATATTCTGGATTATTAGTTTGAACTTCAGCTTTTTTGTTTTGTTTTTGTTTCATTTGCACAGCCCCCTTTAATATCAATGGTCATATCAAGGGCTTTGGCTTGTGAAACTGTAGGTTCAGAACATTAGGTTAATCAACTTTATATCACTAAACACACGCACATTTACTCTCACATTCATAGCCCAGACTCTGGTTAAAGGAAAATTCCCCGCCCCAGCCGGGAATCGAACCCGGAACCTCCAAGCGAGAAGTCAGTTCGCTGACCACTCGACCACGGAAACAGTCGGTTGTCATCTTTCTGGCAAGATTGTTTCAATTGTTTTAAAGGATGAAACTATCGCTTTAGGATGTGCATTTTCTTTATTTCCCTTCTACTTACAAGGAAGCAAGTAATAATACTAATTCTGCTAATGTTTATCTTGATTAGCATGATGTAGATAACATTAAGGTTTTGTATAAAAACATCTAGAGGACATCGTATCAATGGAACATATTAGATTTTTGCCCTTCTACTTACATAAGGATAATTTCTGCTAATGCTTATCTGGATTAGCACGATGTAGATAGAAGAATAAGCTTTTTAACAATAATTTGTCACAGCGATTTAGAGAAAGTCATGTGAATGGAACGCATCAGATTTTTTATTTTGTGATTTTGATTTTTTGACCGATTGTAGTCAAAATTCCACCCTAGCGACAAAAATCGCGGATAATACGTTGATAAACAAAACTTGTTCGATGCAATGAAATAACCAAGTTAGAAATATAAACACGGGAATTCTTTACAAAAGGCCACATTTGCACTGTAAAATTGAACAAATTTTATTGCGTTTCTTTTGAAATATAATTGAAGTTTTCTCTATTTCATCATACATTATTGGATGGAAAGGGAGAACGGGGCAATATTTCATTCCCGCTAGCACCAGGAGAAAGTAATTAATCATTTTGTGACGTTGGCATGGTCATTGTTATATGCTGAACCACACGACTGCACTGCTCTGGAAAAAAGAAAAAAAAGTGGATGGAAGATCGCAGTAATTCATTTTTGTGCCTTGATATTCGCCTAAGGTTCTAGACGAGGCAACCTGGGTAAAATGAGTACAGAATTATAGGAGTATAAAATAAACATGTTCTCGTTACTATGGTTTTTGTGGCTATACAAACTATTCTTACGAAAGTTTACTTTAATTGAGGCAAATCTTTGCAGAAATAGTTACTTTACTCGTTTCGGCGTAAGTACAAAAGAAATAGAGTTAGTCAAATGTTTAAAAATCTGATGTGTTCCATTCACATGACTTTCTCTACATTTCTGTAATAAATTATTTTTAAAAAGTATGTCTTTCTAACTACTTCATCCTAATCCAGATAAAAACTAGTAGAAATACACGTGTGTGTGTGTGTGTGTGTGTGCGTGGGACAGCATAGCTCAAAAACGAACAGACCGTTAAATACAAAGTTGTAGTTAAGCTCAGTATCTTCCAAGGATGCGACACCAAGATGTTCAAGAAAATCCCCCACCCCCAACTACCTTTTACATTTTAACTTTCTCAAAAATGGATCTAACGATTTTGATTAAAATACCATTTGTTTAACATATTTTTGTGACAAAACGAAGTGTATATCTTGAATTTACAAGGGACCAAGTAATAAATATAAGCAGAAATTGTCCTTATCTCGATTATCATGAAATAGATAGAGGAATAAGCTTTTTATCAATAATTGAGGGGAGAAAGCCATGTAAATGGAACACATCATATTTTTACTTTCTCTACACGTACTGTGTAAATAGTGTATAGAAAAATTATTGCATTGCATCCAAAAATTCAATACCGAAATTTCATCGGAAATACTTTTTGGGACGTCCTGAATCGTGTGCGTGTGTGTCTGGAGAGCATAGCGTTTTCTTATTTCCCTTCTACTCAACAAGGAAGCAAGTAATAAGACTAATTTAGTTTATATTTATCTTGATTAGCATGAAGTAGATAACAGGTTTTGTATGCCAAACAGCTAGAGAACATCATATGAACGAAACACATTAGATTTGTTTCTGTTTTACTTACAAGGGACCAAGTAATAAGGACAATTTTTATTTCGATTAGCTTGATGTAGATAGAGTACTAAGCTTTTTACAATAATTTGTCACTGAGAAGGTCATGTGAATGGCATTGTTTCGAATTTAGTATTTGATAATACAGAATTAGAGGCAAGGAACGCGGTGATGTCTGAAGTAGGCCAAACGCATGGAGTCGAACCCACACAAGTGTGTAGGGTACTAACCCTGACTTGAAACCCAGTATGGCTGCACGTGTTCTACCCACAATCGCCAGTTTTATGTTTCTGGGACACGTATCGATATTCCATTACAGTTAAACAACTTTTATTGCAAAAAACATCGAGCTTAGTAAAGGAAAAATAATATATTCCTCCTGAAAGGCTTTTCATAACTTAACACAGGGAGGTAAAGGATTCTGAAAATAAATAGAAGGGAGTAACGCAAATTTCGGGGAAAATTTTGTAAATCAAGGGAAATTCACGCCTAAATAGCGTTGCATTTAATACGCACGTATGCGTTTTGGACATTTTGGACACCAATGTTGTGATTTTTTAGCATGCACACATAACTTCTTTTAATTTTATATAAATTTCAAGCAAATTTGAAATATCAGATAAAATATCTTCGAACTTTAATGTATAAAACCAGTGGCGAAATGGTCTCATAGATACTAGTATAAAATCCAGATGTATTGCTTTACATTCATGCAACTGGTTTTCCTTCTAATTTAATCAGTTACTACTTCTTACGGCATAGACCGCGCTAATGTATTTGATATATTATGTTTACGTTGAAACCTTTCAATTAATTAGGTGTATATATAGAAGTAATTTAATTCGTTACACTAACATATCAAATATATTATATATATTGAAAACTTTACTATTCTTTGAGAAATGGTCATATAAAGGATAATTTGAGGCGGGGGATTTTTATTTATATAAAAATAGTCTGTGTTTATATAAGGAATTCAAAACGTAAATGTTGGATAAAGTGTGAATAGTGAGGTTTACATCTCTAGCTACTGTGGGAGAGAGAAACCATGACAATGGGAGCAAGATGAGCTGCACAAACGAACAGCTAGAAGTAAAGCGAGGTAGACAAGAATACCAATCAATTGGAAGAAGGGAAGCACTCTAAGGTGATGCAGGTTTATAATAAGACACGCGACAGTTTCGGCTTTCCCCTTCCTTAGCACCTTTCCGGCTTCTTCAAGAAGGAAGACGGGATCAAATCCTAACATAACCTCATTGCTTCAGTCCTCTATCCCACGTACACAGTACTTAACGTATTGCAGATTTCATTGAAAATACACTTTTAGGATCCTCTGAGAGAATAAATATGTGTGTATGCGCGCGCGCGTCTGTGTCCGTGTACAACGTAACTCAAAAACGAAACGTCGGTTAAATATCAAATATTAAGTTCAGCATCTTCCAAGGATGGGATACGAACATTTTCAAGAAAATCTGTCCACCCCAAACTACGCCTACATGGAATATTTTTCGAAACTTTTGTTTCCTAAAATTTTCCTTTAATGGAAAGTATATATACGGGCACACTCACGCGGGCGCGCGCACACACACACACACACAGACTTATTTTTTAAATTTTATTTATCTACATATTTATTTAGAGGACTCGAAAAGCGCATTTCCAGTGAAATCTCGACATCGACATTTTGGGTGGAATGCAATACTTTATTTACTATGTACGAAAGTTAAAGTACTCGTAAAGTTATATTTTATAAACTATATTTACCTACAGTTTATATATATGTTGATAAATAAAATTTAAAAAATAAGTCTGTGTGTGTGCGTGCGTGCGTGCGTGTGCTCTCGCTTCTGTGCCGTGTACAACGTAACTCAAAAACGAAACGCCGGTTAATATAACACTTGGTACTTAAGTTCAGCATCTTCCAAGGATGGGATTTTTAAGAAAATCTCTCCACGTCAAACCAAACCAAGCATGGAGCATTTTTCTAAACTTTTGTTTTCTAAATATTGCCTCTAACGATTTTGAAAAATAGTGTAAATTGAAGTTATTTACATAACAAATAAAATGTATAACTGAATTTTCTAGGAATAACCTCTGAAGGTCTCTTCATTCCAGATGATTTTTGCGTAACTGGCAAACCGTAAGAGATAAACAAAAACTTACTACACAGAAAAAAAAAAATCTAGATTTCGTTAAAACCACAAGTTATTATTTACATGTTTTATATATGTAACCTTTCCAAGATATTCCTATGTTTCAATTTAAAATAACTTAAAACTTTTCTCAAGCGGGAAGTCATGTTTCGTTTCGTTTCGTTTCTCGTTTGTTTTGTTTTACTCCTGACTCAATTGTTCACATAGCGGCCGGCTTTTAAATTTTTTTTTGAAATACTTGATATGTAAGTTAATAATTTTGAACACATATTTGGTAATGTAAGCTAAATTTACAATTCATGTATTAATTGGCATGCCAACAAGCACTGTAAGCCCTTACAGTAAGAGTTTGAGAGGTCATTAATACTTAGGAAATGACGTAACACTCGAGACATGTGCTACTTCAAGTAAAGAATCTATTGCAAAATTCATTAACAAAGGAGTGTATAAGAAGGTTTTGCCCATATAATTTAGATGTAGCCTTTCATTTGTTCTAATCGAGAATTCATTTCTTCTTAATGTTCAATGAAATATTGAAAAGTAATTTTGATTTATTATTTTTTTACAGTTTTTTCAAGTATTTCAAAAAGTAATTGGCTAACCAGGAACTGTAAGTTACTTATCAGATCTCGTATTCCCAATATGCATTCTCGACCTGATAAAGTCGCCATCCGCGGTGTAATGGTTACCATGCTAACTTCGAACCCGGCGGAGGACGATGGATTTTTTCGGGTGTAAAAATCCTTAGCATGGCTTCCTTCGGAAGGGAAGTAAAGCCGTTGGTCCCGTGTCGTAGATTTACGGCACGTAAAGAACCTCAAGCCTGATAGTGAGACCTCTGAGCAAAATTAAGCGGTCTTTCAAACCCAATTTAGAATGGGACGCTGAGAACCACAGTAGTTATCGACCTGATAAGTATAACTTGCAGTTCTAAGTAGGCAATATACTTTTACTATTGCATTAGCCTAATGTATTCCGTTATTTCTCCTCCACTTAGGAGTAAGCAAGTAATAAGACAATTGTTTGTCTCGATTAGCATGGTGTATATAAAAGAATCTTTTGGAAGAACGGTTTGTTTGAGAACACGTAGAGACAGTCATGTGAATGGAACACATCCGATTTTTTCCGTGTCCTTTAACTTTTATTTTACCTCTGAGTCACTTAAAAGCCATTGTGAGATAGGCGTGTCAAATTTGGCAGTCCCAGTGGTATTACGCTCAGAAAACAAAGTAATTATTAAGATAATGGGCGCAAATGACCTTGAGCGTTTCTCGAACTTTGCGAAGAATCTAGAATGGGTTGGATGGCATTTTGCTTTGGGTGCAAGTGACGACAGATTTAATTGTGTTTGCAAAGAAATATCATTGGGAGCAGATTCCTCACCAATCAGACAGTTGGCTCGATATGTTTACTGTGAGATGGGCAACCCGGGGTCCGCGGATAGTGTCGGCGTGACATGAATGGAGGACGTGGAAGCCTGCCAGCCAGACACCCGCCTGGTCGCGTGGGCAGTTCTCGGAGGTTGCCTTTGGAGTGGCGTCTCTTCAGCGCCAGAGCTGTCATGTCTGTATTGGAAACGCATTTCTACACTTTTGCGAGCAAATATAATACATTATTCCATTTAGCACATAATTAATTTCTTAGTGCAATTTTAATACATTAATATCTCCAAACATTATTACCTGCGGGTTCTTCCATGACGTTCCAAAATTTTTCAGAAACAAAGTATCATATGCTTTTAAATTGGACTCCGGTGTTATTCCATGAATATTCTGCGCTATTCATCTTGGTTCAAGTATCTAATATCTTCTTCTTCTTCCTTCACGGTTTAGGCATTTGCCTGTTCCAGTCTCATGTCTGTTGAAACCATCTCTTTTGGGGTCATCCTATTGAACTTCGTCCTGTAGGTTTGTAGCTAAAGGCCTGTTTAGGTATTATTTCTCGTGATATGGGTGACGTACTATTTTTACTTTCTCTACACGTACTATGTACATAATGTATAGAGAAGGTATTGTATTGCACCCAAAAATGTGATACCAGATTTAACCGAAAATAGAAGTTTTAGGATCCCCTGTATCCAAAAGAAGGATTTTTAGAAAAAGATCCGTGTGTCTGTGAACACGATAACTAACGAAAATTCGCTAAAATGCAAACTAGTATTCAGGTTTAGTATCTACTAGAGATGCAACACAAAGATTTTGAGAAAAATCCTTCACCACAAACTACCATTTACAAGGAAAACTATTCGAAAATTTTGATTTTCTCAAAAATACTAACGACTTGATTAAAATGCCCTATACTAAAGATATTTACACAACAAATAATATGTATATCTTGTATTTTCTGGGAATAGCCTCTGAAGAACTCTTTATTCTGAATGAATTTTGCATAACTAGTAAACAGCAAGAGATAGACAAAAACTCACAACACACAATTTATGTCATATACATTTTTTTTTCTCGCGGAGTTGGCCAGTTTTAAGACATTCCTTGTTATTGGGTTCAGTTTTAAAATATTTATACTGTTCACATAAGGCAATGCAAAGAAACAGATTTCATGCACATGGCGACCCACCATTATTTCCCTTCTACTTACAAGAAAATATTTCTGCTAATGTTTATCTCGATTAGCATTTAGTAGAAAGAAGAATAAGCTTCTTAACAATAAGTTGTTACAGAGATGTAGAGAAAGTCATGTGAATGGAACACGTCACATTTTCTTCTGAATTTTTCCATTTCTTCTAGAAATGGTTTTACTTTCAGCTGTTGTCTAATTTCTAATATGCTCCTCTCTCGTACAGCTCTTAACTGATCCAAAAATCTCATTTCAGCTGTTTGTATATTACTCTTATCTTTGTTCTTCACAGTCATGCTCCACTCCCATAAATTACCAAAGTATCTAATATAAACACGAAAATAGCATTATGAAAGAAGTTTGAATTTTTAAACTATAGATAAAATGATGAATCTCATCCCCATCTGGAAAGTTGAAGCAAGATTTGATAAAGAAGGCGTAACAGCTAAAAATCTGGTGTACTACATTCACATGGCTTTCTCTCCAAATTCTGTAACAAACTATTGTTATAAAAGATTATTTTGCTATCTATTTCATGCTAAACAAGATAAAAATCAGCAGGAATGGTCTTATTACTTAGCTCCTTTTAAGAAAAGTGGAAATAAAGGAATATACTGTACCATGTAGTTTGTAGAAACGTACAAATCTGACGTGTTCAATGCTACATATTCATATTCTGTACATAATGGCAAACTATTCTTAGAAAAGCTTATCCTTCTATGCTAATCAAGATAAACATGACCAAAAATTGTCTTATTACATAGTTCCCTTTAAGAAAAGCGGAAATAAGGGAATATACTGTGCCAGAAGTATGTAAAGAAAGTAAAAATCTGATGTGTTCTATTCACATGCCCTTCTCTGTACCTCTGTAACCGTATTCTTCTGTCTGCTTCATGCTAATCGAGATAAACTTTGACAGAAATGGTCATACTATTTGCTTCTTTGTAAACAGAAGGGAAATGAGGGTGGATACTGGGTTAAAGCGACATTCAAATGTGAAACCTGGTTGCTATACGATTGAAATTCGATTCTCTTTGCATGGCCAGGAGTAAAAAAAAATAGGAATGAGAAATTTCGACAAATTGTATGTTGGAAGCTACTCAAATACCAAATTAGGAAATTAAGATTTCTCGTTTTTAAATTGTTTTCATTGACACCGACACACTCACGCGCTGGACTGTTTCCAAAAAAATGCCGTTTTTTTTTTAGCAGGTTTCGTATCGAATTTTTGGGTGAAATGCAATACTGTGACAGAATTGACAAATGACACGAATTTCCCCCCTTAAAATGGCCATAGCGTACCTATATTCCTGGAAATGAAAAAGGTGGTAAATACTACTCACATGTATAAAGTATATGCCATTACACCTACTGAAGTGAGACCAAGGTGTTTCGGGGATGGAGGTTATTGCCAAATCCGGGTCGTTCGAGTGGGGAAACTTGTTCGGGACCTTGACCGTGCACAATGACATTCAGCAACACGTGTTTGGTCTCTTTAATCATACACCTTGCGCATTCTGATCACTTGGCAACAACTTCCGCCTCTTTGCTCTTCATAAGCAACACCATCTTGTCGATAATCCACGATCTAAGAGATGAAAATACGATAAGCCAATTCATCGAAATAGACTATTAATAATATTATTACTATATCTTGGTTCCACCACTTAAACTTCCATTAAAACTATTTAGGTATTAGTTTTTTCAATTCTACTCGCTGTAATATCGTATTACAAAGTTTTAAAAATGTATCTTGTCTATTTTTGGCCTTTAACTTCCAACAAAATACGCGATTTATACTAAAATATACCAGAAGTATTTGTTTTCTTTACTTTTTTACTGCAATTTCTATTGTTTCAGTAGCTAACAGACAGGTGGCGTCTAAATCGTGCATAGTTGGCGTTCATATTGTAAAATTCAGCACTACCAATATTTGAAAACTAGTTATCACTAGCCATTAAAAGGTTGTGGAACCATCAATGAACTGTTCACTAGAGTCGCTTTATAGTTGATTTTGAGGCATTTGTTGCAATATGAGGGTGATTGCCAACATTGATACAAAAAATACCGCGATTCTAAAAGTCATTCTATGTGTTTAGAGTTCTGAATCAATTATTGTTGTGTAAATAGGTGACTTTCGTGTAATTTATTTTTAGTGATTTTCCTTTACTTTGGTTTCAATAATTTCCACTTGTTTTACCAAAGCATGCGAGCGAAGCTCGCATGCGCTTTGTTAGGTTTAGGTTAGTGTGTGTGTAAATAAACTTATTTTGATGTACTTTGGTTTAAATAATTGCTACCGGTTTCACCAAAGCTTGCGAGCGAAGCGAGCCTGCGCTGTGTTAGGTTTAGGTTAGTGTATGTAAATACACTTATTTTCACATATTTACAGCCTTGGCACTCCATTATTACTGTGTGAATGTTGGTGACTTTTGAGTTTCATCTTTTTTTTCTTTCTTTGTTGTTTGGTGACTTTATCTACGTTGGTAGCATTGTAATTTCATTGTTTCTAGACCATAAATACTTACTTCCCGCCTAGCAACAGCTATTAAATCTTCCCCCACCATGAACTTTTTCCTGAATTTTGCTATTTAAGAAAGTGTACTTACAGGGTGGGAGTGGTGGCTTATTCCAATTCCAGGTGAACACATATTAGCTCCTACATACTCTGAAGTGGATTATAAGGTTAGTTTCAATTCTTAAAGATTTATATTTGTGCTGGTCCTCTGGTATAGCTTTACCATTGCGAAAGTTGTATATATCATAAACATTTCAACATATAACAGTATACTTTGCGGTGATAGTAAAACTTGGTGAATTCCCATTCTTATCTGGAGTTATATGGCTAATATGAGTTGGTGATATCCGTAAATATTTATAATATACAGGAAGAGAGATTTTATCATCGTAATACTTACATTAGTTCTTAAACGGTAGATGACGCATTCGAGCATGTTTATTTACCGAATGTTTTTCTTTCTTCACTGCCTCCTGTATTATGATATGCCAACCGCGATTATACTCAATGTACAAATATCGATACCAACAATGTAAATAGGGAACAATTTAATAACTAATACATGAAATGGTAACATGTTATTTTATTTGAGGTTCTTGTACCCATCTCATAATAAGAAATACAAATAATGATTATTTTCACTCCTTTTTACATTCTCTACACGTACTATGCACATGATGTATAGATAAGATATTGCACCCCACCCAAAGATTTGATACCAGATTTCATCGGAAATATATGTTTTAGGGTCTCCTTAATCCAAAAAAAGCATTTTCAGAAAAAGGTACGCGTGTGTGTCTGTGGACAGTATAGCTCAAAAACAAAAAGACCGTTAAATACCAAACTTTGTATTAAAGTTTGGTATCTTCCCAAAGATGCGACACGAAGATTTACAAGAAAATCCCCCACCCCAAACTACTCTTTATAACGAAAAATTTTCGAAAATTTTGATTTTCTCAAAAATGGCTCTGACGATTTTGATTAAAATATCTTATATTAAAGATATTTTAGCTGACAAATAATAGGTATATCTTGAATTTTCTAGGAATAGCTTCTGAAGACTACTTTATTCTGGATGAATTTTACGGAAGTTTGCATAACTGATAAACCGCAAGAGATGGACAAAACTTACCACAAAAAAATATAGAGCATATTAACACACAATTTGTGTTATATACATTTTTTTCGTGGAGTTGATCGTTTTTGGGATATTCCTTGTTTTTGGTTTCAGGTTTGAAAAACTTATACTTTTCTCATACAGGAATTTGCAACTCCTGACCATACAAGCAAAGGAACTTCAGTCACATAGCAATCAGCTATTAACTATCACTTTAACCTATGCTACTCCCTTATTTCGCTTCTACTTACAAGGGAGCAAGTAATAAGACTATTTTGGCTAATTTTTTCTGATTAGCATGAAGTAAATAGAAGCTTTTTAACGATTTGTTGCAGAGATGTAGAGAAAGTCATGTGAATGGAACACATCAGATTTTTTGAACTTGGATAAAACTTTAAATAAACGTTGTAACTGAAGTAATTGGAAGTACAATTGTGGAACTGACAGTTATTAAAAGTGAAGGTTGGCTGACTGGATTGCCGCCTTGTTACCAATAACCAAGACAGGAGGTTAAACAAACGAACGTCAGGTACGACAAGAGTTCAGCTGTGATAAGAAGTTTGGACAATATCGCTCAAATCAGAGGACCGCGATTGGTTGAAATAGCCTAATGTCGGCTATTGCATTGTCGCTATAATAACTGAGCTAAATTGTCGATTAAATGTACACTTTTACCTGCCCTCTTGGCTAATCACATGACTGATAACTTGATTTTTTTTTATTTATTTTATGTCGCTTTAACTTACAAAGTAGTCATATCGCGACATGTTTTAATGGTACAATTTACAAACAATTGACATTGGTAAATACAATTTCATGAATAATATTATATTTATACATATTTGTTAGTTTTAAGTATTTAAGTAGTATTTTGCTGTGTGATGAATTGTTGAGTGCTTCTTGGGTGTCTGGTAGTTTGCATTCTGCTCGCTGCTGTTGATATTGAGGACACTCTGAGAGTAAGTGGCGTACAGTGATATATATATATATATATATATATATATATATATATATATATATATATATATATATTGTTTAAAAATCTTCAAATATGGGAAAATTCCGATCAAACCTTTTGTTACAAAGGTTTTAAGAAATGCAGTTAAAGAATGTCACTTTGGATACGATATCTATCGGAGAAGATATATTATGAATTTTTCTCGTAAAATGAATAAAAAAAATCTGTTCCATTCACATGACTTTCTCTACATCGTTGAAACAAACAATTGTTAAAAGGTATATTCTTCTATCTACTTTATGATAATCGAGATAAACATTAGCAGAAATTGTTTTTATTACTTGCTTTCTTGTAAGTAGAAGGGAATACACTAGGCTAAAACAATAGTCAAATCTTTTAAAAGCTGGTTGCCATGTGGTTGAAATCCGTTTCTATGCAGGGCCAGGAGTTTACAACTTTCCGCGTGAGAGAAGTTTAAGTATTTTAAATATGAAACAGTTAACAAGGAATATTTCAGAAATGGTCAATTCCACAAAAAACCTATATAACATACGTTTTTGTTAAGTATGTTTTGTGCATCTCTTACGGTGTACCAGTTATACAAAATTCATCCAGAATAAGCATGTCTTCAGAGACTATTCCTAGAAAATTCCAGATACACATATTTTATTTTTCATAAATATCTGAAATGTAAGGTATTTTAATCAAAATCGTTAAGAGCCAATTTTGAGAAAATCAAAATTTTCGATTTTTTTCCATTTAAGGGGTAGTTGAGGACGGGGGTGGTTCTTGAAAATATTCGTGTCTATCCTTGTAAGATACTAAACTTAAATACCAAGTTTGGTATTCAACGGACTTTTCGTTTTTGAGTTATCGCTGTCCCCTTAATTTGCAAAATTGCGTATGAAGGTGCACCAAGAAGCACAGTAGTTAAAGAGCGTCGTAAAGAAAAGTAAATTTGAATTTCCAGCAGAGAAAGTAAGAGTTGATTTAGGTTGTTGGGGCGGCGCTATTTACAGTGAAGGCAGGAATGATTCCACTCCGTTTTGCTGTCTAGAGAGTCCCCCCTCCATTCTCTCACTCACGCCGTATTTACTGTCGGCCTGGTTGTGTGTGGGCTTCAGACGGGCCAGTCTCCTCTAGGAGGCTGCGTCTGCCCGCCCGTCTCTTCCGCAGGTGAGAGACGGAGATCGAACCCTCGACCCCGGTTTCCAGGTCAGTGAGTAGTCTGCATGGGCTTGTAGCTTAGTCGTGTTTCACTTACTAAATGTCCTGGATATGCAGATGATCTTGTGATGTTTTGACTAGCGGATCGCTGGTGTCTGACACTGCAGGTATTGCCAACTGACTAGCTAGTGAAATGTAAGACTGTTTTCGTCCGATATTCCTTTTCAGTAGCTTCGGTTTTCATTAATAAATGTATATTTCGTATCTGCCTGGCCAACTAGCTCTTTATAATATATTTAAATTTGCATGGACTCTTTTTTCAAGGCGGCTTGTGCTACTCAATAAACACGATGCCTTTTATAATTCCACAAAATGTTTTATTTCACTATTAATCTTTGAAATAAAAATTCAATTAAACTAACAAGTATATTCTTAAATGAATGTTTGTATAAGAGATTAGTTATTTTCTCGATTTACAATATGTACAGCTCGAGGTATTTATAAATATCACACCGATTTACATTCATTCTCTTTCGTTCTTTAACGTCTCTAAGTAAACTTTTTCAAACAACAACAAAACAGGAGACAGTCGATTACTAACTCGTTTGTTATTTCATTAAGGTAGCAAGATAAAAATATTCATAAACATTTGTTCATCGTTTGTTCGTAGATCATTCTTTTTTACCAATAATAATAATAATAATAATAATACAAATTAAAGCTAATGAAATAAAACTGCACGGTTATACAATACTTTTCCGTTGAAAACCTTAATTTTGTTACGAACATTTTGAAATAAAAGTATTGTTTAAATTTTCCCTTCATTGGGCGAGTACATGGTATCCCTTCTTCTCGCATTCAGACTGCATAACGGTACACAAAACGAAGGGAGAGAGAGATGCAAATGTCCTTGAAGGTTATAATCCCTCGTACAGGGGTGGAAACTAAATTTCACTATTCTTATGGTACGAAAAATACGGTATTAAAGTGAACAAATCTGATGTGAGCTACTCAAATGACTTTCTGTACATCTCTGCAACAAACTATTGTTAAAAAGCTTATGTTTCTATTTACTTTACACTAATCGAGAAAAAATTACCAAAAATAATCTTATTACTTGCTTCCTTGTAAGTAGGAGCGAAATAAGGGACTACCATAGGTTAAAATGATAGTCAAAAGCTAGTTGCTATGTGACTGAAGTTCCTTTGTTTGTATGGACAGGAGTTGACAATGAGAAAAGTATGTTTTTAAAGCTGAAACAAAAAACAATGGAATATCTCAAAAACGATCAACTACACGAAAAAATGATATAACATAAATTGTCCGTTTAAATATGCTCTACATTTTTGTGTTGTAATTTTTTGTGTATCTCTTACGGTTTAGCAGTTATGCAAAATTCCGTAAAATTCATCCAGAATAACGTAGTCTTCAGAGGCTATTCCCAGAAAATTCAAGATATACATTTTATTTGTCAAGTAAATATCTTTAATATACGATATTTTAATCAATTTATGAGAAAACCAAAATTTTCGAAAAAAGTTCCATGCTATGAGCAGTTGAGGGTGGGGGATTTTTCTTGTAAATCTTTGTGTCGCATCCTTGCAAGATACCAAACTCAACTAAGTTTAGTATTTAACGGTATATTAGTTTTTGAGCTATGCTATCCACAAACACGCACACACGGACTTTTTTCCAGAGATATTTTTTTGGATTCAGGGGGACCCAAATGTATTTCCGGTGAAATCTCGGTATCGAATTTTTGGGTGCATTGCAATACCTTCTCTAAACACTATGTACATAGTTCGTGTAGAGAAAGTAAGAATAACATACAACTTACCAATTGTTGTTTTGTGTGTGTGTGTGTTTTTTTTTTCCATCCATGCTCTTCTCATTGAAATGAGACACAAAGCTATTTAAAATTACTTGCCTCGCTTTTCACCGCTTTTCTCCGCTTTGTTGCTATAGTCATCGCTTTTGATGTTCCAAATAGCAGAACGACTTTCTACTTAACCTATAAAATTAAATCTAAACTCATTATTACAATGTGTGTGTTTAGGTGTGCTCAGAAATGACTGTCTGTTGGCAAATCTGCAACACTGTGTCTGTGTCCTAGTGCGAACACTCAAATTTAAACTGCGGTGACTGCACTGAGCCTGCCCGACACATGTGTCTCGGTGTGAATGCTCTATTCAAACGAATGTATCTCTATGAGTGACTCTCCCAGTGTGAAACGAGCCTAAGAAACGGTTTGGAAATGTGAACGCTATAGCTCAGGATATGTCAGGGGTTTCATTTCACGATTACTGTGGAAGTCATTTATTTCTTTTCTTTGGATAATATCTGCCGTCGAACACACACGCATTTATTCTAATCCCCCCCCCCCTTTCAACTACAATTCACGCGATTGCGCCTGCCAACCCTTGTTACTTATATGGTGTATTAATAAACACTGTTCCTATAACGGCTGCACTTAGTCCCTTCGCTGAATCGCATCTTATTTCATCGCATCCCTCACAGCTAGTGCGTCGCTTCTCTCGGCCAACACGAATCATGGCCACCATCGGGCAATGAACCTTACATCCCCGTTTGTTCGAGTCCTTCTAGTGACGATACATGTCCACCTGGCTCGCTTGTCAACCGAAGTACTGGACACATTCGCGTCATAGTAAAATCCGTATGTCCCTTCTTAATGCAATCTATATCTCTCTTATAAAAACCTGCTAATTCCGTGATACATGTATTATCTCAGAGTACAAACACTCTCTACCAAGTGTTGTATTCCATTGAACAAACTCGATAACGAATGTCGCAGGAAATGCATGTTTTCAGGACCCCTGATTCAAAGTTTTACTTTCTCTAGTACGTATGTACAGTGTACATAACCAGTAGAGAAGGTATTGCATCCCACCCAAAAATGCAATAATGAGATATCACCAGGGTTCCCTGTATCCATAAAAAGCATTTTTAGAAAAACGTCCGTGTGTGTAGGTGTATGTGTCCATGAACATGATAACTAAAAAACGAAAAGTTAGTAAAATCCCAACCTGGTATTTAACTTAATCTTGCAAGGATGCGAAGATTTATAGCAACACCCTGCCCAAACTACCCTTTACATGAAAAAAAAAATCGAGCATTTTTATGTTCTCGAGAAGGGCTCTAACGATTTTGTTTAAAGGGTTTTATATTAAATATATTACATCCCGAAAATAAAATGTATATCCTAAATTTCTTGGGAATAGCCCCTGAAGTCCTGTAGATTTGAACAGCTTTTGCTTAACTGGTAAACTGTATGAGACTATAACTTACTGCACAAAAAATGGAGATCTCGTTAAAAACACAATTTATGGCATATATATTTTTTCGTGGAGTTGGCCATTTCCGAGATATTTCTTGTTTTTGGTTTTAAAACACTTGAACTTTCCTCTTGTTGAAAGTTGTCACATTTCAATCACATTGCAACAGCTTTTAAAGCAAATGTTCTAAAGGCCATTCCCTATATGAAACAGTTGAAATTCGGTTCTCTTTGATTGCTAGAAGTAAACAAAACAGATACTAAAAAAAATTACTTTCCGTTTGAGAAAAGTTTAAGTAGCTTAAAACTGAAACCAGTAACACGAGTTATCTCGGAAACAGTTAACTCAAATATATATAAAAAGTCATTCATAATGAAGAGATCTTCAGAGGCTATTCCCAGAAAATTAAAAATATGCAATTTATTTGCCATGTAAATATCTTTGATATACGCCGTTTTAATCAAAAACGTTACAGCCTTTTTTCAGAAAATAACAATTTTCAAAATGTAAAAGTAGTTTGGAGTGAGGAGATTTTCCTAAAAATCTTCGTGTCCTATCCTTGTAAACAAGTTTGGTATTTTACGAACTTTTCCGTTTTAATTACCGTATTCACACACAAACATACACACACGCGGACCTTTTCCTAAAAACGCGTATTATATTTTATTATTATTGTTGTTTCATTTAAAACGTGTGTTGCCAGTGAAGTCTCGGTATTCAATTTTTGGATGGAATGCAATAGTTTCTCTACCTGCTTTACATAGTATATACGTGCTGGAGAAAACAATACTTTCCAAGTTCACAGCCACATTCCTTAAGCTCTGTTACACCCTGTAGTGCAACTGTCGTGAGACGAGTATGTGTGAGTCACAGATTATATATTTGCGTACAAAATGTGAACACAAGCAGAAGACTCGGTACACAATTTGAGTGTTACCGTTCTGTTGAGAGATTTATCGTCGACCTCGTTCTCACAGTATTTCGTCAATTCGACTCAAAAGAGAGGCAACACATCAAGCATACCACGACATTTTTTATCCTATTCAAGTTTTTGTTTTCTCTACTATGTGCAGTAAATATTGTATTCCACCCAAAAATTCGATACCGAGAATTTCTGCGAGTGCACGTCTTAAGATTCTTTGAATCCCCAAAAAGTATTTTTACTTTCTCTATACGAACTATGTACATAGTGTATAGATATGGTATTGCAATCTACCAGAAAATTCGATACCGAGATTTCACCGGAAATATATGTTTTAGGGTCTTCTTTATCTAAAAATAGTATTTTCAGAAAAAGGTCCGCGCGTGTGTGTGTGAACACGATAACTCAAAAACGAAAAGTCGGTAAAATACCAAACTTGGTATTTAAGTTTAGAATCCTCCAGGGATGCGACACCAAGATTTTGAGAAAAATCCCCCCCACCCCAACTACCCTTTACATGGAACTTTTTTCGAAAATTTTGATTTTCTAAAAAATGGCTCTAACGATTTTGATTAAATTGTCGTATATTAAAGATATTTACCCGACAAATAAAATGTATCTTTTGAATTTTCTGGGAATAGCCTCTGAAGACTACTTTATTCTGAGTGAATTTTCCGGAATTTTGTATAACTGCTAAACCGTAAGAGGACTATCGCTTTAACCTATGCTACTCCCTTATTTCCTTTCTACTTACAAGGAAGAAAGTAATAAGACTTTCTCTTAATTTTTCTAGATTAGTATGAAGTAAATAGAGGCATAAGCTTTTTAAGAATACTTTGTTGCAGGGATATAGAGAAAGTCATGTGAATAGTACACATCAGATTTTTATAAAAAGTTCGTGCGCGTGTATGTTTGAACAACATAGCTTAAACACACAAAAGCGATTAATTATCAAACTTGTTATTTAAATTGAGTTTCTTCCACGTAGATTTTTAAGACCCCCCAACTACCTTTTACATGGTAAAAATGTTCAAAAAACTTTTTATTTTCTCAAAAATACTAACCAGTTTTATTAAAATACCATATGTTCTAAGACATGTTTATGACAAATAAAACGTATATCTTGAACTATCTGGAAAACATCTGAAATCCTCTTCATTTTAAATAACTTTTGCATGACTGGTAGACTGTAAGAGAAAGAAAAAATCTAGCTGCAAAAAATGTGGATCACAAAACATAACAATTTATATCAAATATTTTTTGTGCAGTAAATCATTTTCGAGATGTTCTTTGTTATTTAAAATCCGAATACTTCGCTCAAATAGGAAGTCATATTTCATTTTTCTTTCTCCTGGTTAAATCAGGAACATGGTATTTCAAATCCACACAGCGACCAGATCTTAAAAGGTTTTGGCCTCTTAAGCCTAGTGTATATACAAGTAAAAATAGGTATAATAAAAATCATTTCTGCAATTATTATACCGATTAACGTGAATTAGAGAGAAGACGTTTTTTTTTTTTTTTTTTTTTTGTTGTTAAGAATGGTTTGTTGATAACGGTAAAGAAATACATGTTACGTAACACATCAGGTTTTTACTAAAGTGCTTTTACTTGTAGAAAGATTAAAAGGATTAGAAATCCTGATTCATACTCGTGTATCATATAAGCAATTTGTGTATTATTTCAGTTGGCATAATCTCTCGCGAACAGCGAGGAATGTGTCATTTGTTTATCTGTGCGTATTTGCTAATACATTAAGAGGAATCGTGACAGACTTTTGCTGGAAGGTTTATGGGAAGCTACTGACAAGACTTGAACTAATTTTTCATTGTTTCTTAGCTTAAATCCTTGTGAGTGATATAGGCCTTCGCTTTTGTTAAAATATCCTGCTATTTACAAAGGAAAATTCGAAATAAAGTGTCAGTTCACATCCAGTAAAGCAACTTTGAGTTCTTTTTTGTGTGTGTGCGTGCGGGTATTGCATAGCTTTTATAATTTGGAAGAATACTCAACTTAGTATCTGTACAAAGGTTTTTTCCAGAAAAAGTATAGAGGTGAAGAAATTGAAATGTGATATTTTTATTTATACGTTTCCCTAAAACCAATGCATAATTCCATACAATGAGATTTTGAATATAGGAGTATACCCGAGGATGGTGGGTGCAAATTATGTTTACATTTTTGTTCTGGATTTAATGAAAGTTGTATGTAACAATGTAAATATGTTCAATAAATATGATACTTACGGTTAATAATAAAACTAATTATCAACTAGGTGTGTAATTATAAAAGTCAACACTGAAAAATAACGACCTACATCTGTTTTTGAAACGAATAACTTCTAACACAAATCGGCAACTCCTTTGGCTGTATTCGAGACTCATCGGCTGTTTCGCATATAGAGGTGTAGTAACTCCCCCCTTGACGTATCGTCCAGCGAATATACTCTTTTATAACACATCGGTGTCATGTTAATCCTGCGAATAAATTCTTATTTAGTTATAGATTTAATAGAAATTCTTTCTTTACAAATTTATCGGATTCCGCAGTTAGCATAAGCTAGCCCTCAGATAAATACTGAGAAAATTATTATCGTCTACTTTTGAGTAGATTGATACTGTAGAAATGTTTTTTTTTTTACTTTCTCTACACGTAAAGGTCTGTCTGTGGACAGCACAGCTCATAAACGAAAAGACCGTTAAACACTAAACTTGATATTTAAATTTGTTAACCTCCAAGGATGCGCCACGAAGATTTTCAAGAAATCCCCCCACCGATTTTGATTAAAATATCGTATATTAAAAATATTTACCTGACAAATAAAATGTATATCTTGAATTTTCTGGGAATAGCCTCTGAAGACTACTTTATTCTGGATGAAATTTACATAACCGCTAAACGCAAGAGATGGACAAAAGCTTATCACACAAAAAATGTAGAGCACGTTAAAACACAGAATTTATGTTATACACACGTTTTTTTCGTTGAGTGGATCGTTTCTTTTTAGATATTCCATGTTTTTGGTTTCAGCTTTAAAAAACTTACATTTCTCATACAGGAATTTGTAAACTTCTGTCCATACAAAGAAAGAAACTTGTCACATAGCAACCAGCTTTTGGCTTTCACTTTAACCTATACTACTCCCTTATTTCGCTTCTACTTACAAGGAAGCAAGTAATAAGACTATTTCTGCTAATTTTTTTCTCGATTAGCATGAAGTAAATAGAAGAATAAGCTTTTTAAGAATAATTTGTTGCAGAGATGTAGAGAAAGTCATGTGAATAGAACACCACAGATTTTTTTTCCATATTATTTTAAGAGTAGAATATTACTGCATATGAGTGAAACTGGTTAAGTATGGTGAACATTTATTAACATCTGATAATAATCATTATTAAAAGTCAGTAGCTCGCGTGCTTAAATTCTTAGCTGGCATCATTGAAGCATGGGCTCGTAAATAACAAAAATTAATGTTAATTTACTTTTGTATTTAATTACATAATGAAATCGTTTCAAGGCATTTATATGGATACTTGTAAAACGAGAAAGTTGTGTAGCGTATGCCACGTGATACAATTACAGTGCAGTATGTTTTGGTAAGACTATTCCCAAGTCTGACAATGTTGGTGACGTCATGAAACGAAACGTGATATGTCCGCATTAAGAACTGGCGCGACGGTCCGGGTACCACTGCAACCTATCCGACATGGAAATGATTCAAGAGTTTTATCGGAAGAAACACTCAGGTATTACCGGTAAACACCGAGTCTTCTGTATCGGATATCAATATGTACGAGGCTCATCCAGAAAGTGACAGACGGTTTTGCATAAGCAAACAATAACGAAACTTATTTACAAAGTTACACTACCTTACTCTATTTTTCAACGTAATCGTCATTGCTATCAAGGTATTTATTGGTACCGGTTTTTCAACGCAGATGCACGCCTCTACCACCAAAAATCTGAGCCAAGATCTCGTTGCTGGGAAATCTTTTCCATCCAAAAAGTCATGTACGGTCATTTGCTTTCAACTGCTCCATAACGATTGATGAACTTCCACTCCGGCCTTTTTCATACACACTGGTTCAGCTTTTATTGCTTATAAATTATACTATTTCCTCATAAAACACGTTTATTGCATTATCACGATACACTTGCGTTATTTGTCCGCCTGGGTAGTGTGAAGGTAGCGTGTCTGCCTCACATTCAAAAGGTCGCGAGTTCGAATCTCGCTTAGGGTGAGCTACCCGGATAAGTTTTTTTTCGGGGTTTTCCCTTATCCTGAGAAGACGAATATCGAGTAACTTTAAGCTCCATGGACCCCGAGATCATTTGAGCATCACTTTTACAATTTCATTCATTCATGGTCCGATATGACCAACCGGGCTATACTAAATAAATATTTTATCCTCCTAATCAATAAATGGATACATAAAGGAATAATCGATTGGAATTTATTGTTTTGACTTTATTATTTTGTGTTATATAGTTACAATAAATATAGTTATATATAACAATAGTTTTAAAGTACATTCTATTGGCTGAACATTTCGAATTAATAAGTTCTTTGGCGGTAGAAAAGTGTAAGATCGACATTGAAAATCTGTTACCACGTGACAATAACTATCTTGACAGAATGGAGATTGCGTTGGCAAACAGAGTAAAGTACTGCAACTTTGTAAGTAAAGTTTTGTGTTGATAACTTGCCAAATCGTCTGTCACTTTCTGGATAGCCCTCAACTCTTTATAAACTGCGCCTATGTTGATTCCATCTGTTGCAAGTTTTAGCACGGTGTTTATTAAGGTGGGCAATGTTTTGTATACACCTAACTTTTCGACTATTCTCCAACAAACTATTCTTACGAAAGATTACTTTTCTCTCTGCTTCACGATAATCGATATAAAAATTTCAGAAATACTTTTATTACATACTTCCGTGTAGATGCGCGAGAATAAGGAAGTACATTAGGTAAAGATGTATACAAATCTTCCTAGAGCTGTTCGCTATCTAATGCATTGACTTTCCGTTTCCTGTTTGACCAGGAGAAGCAAAAACGATCATTTGAAAAAGGATTTTAAAAATGAAAACCAACAACCAGGATAATATCGGAAACAGTTTCAAAAAAACAAAATTATTATTTTTAAATTCAGGGCTCCTCAAAAAGATGTATTTCTGGTGAAATCTCAGAATCGAATTCCTGGGTGGAATACAATACTTTCTCTACCTAATAACTACATTGTACATGCGTGCTAGAGAAAGTAAAAATGGTTCGAGATATCAAAATCTGATGCGTTCCATTCACATGACTTTCTCTACATCTCTGCAACAAATTATTGTTAAAAAGCTTATGTTTCTATTTACTTCATGCTAATTGAGAAAAAATTAGCATAAATAATTGTATTACTTGCTTCCTTGTAAGTAGAAGTGGAATAAGGGAGTACCATAGCTGGTTGCTATGTGACTGAAGTTCCTTTGTTTGTATGGACAGGAGTTGACAAATTCCTGAATGAGAAAACTATAAATGTTTCAAAGCTGAAACAAAAATCCAGAAACATCTTAAAAACGACCAATTCCACGAAACAATGTATATTAACATAATTTGTGTGTTTTAATGCGCTCTACATTTTTTGAGTGGTAAGTTTCTGTCCATCTCTTACGGTTTAGCAGTTATGCAAAATTCCGCAAACTTCATGCAGAATAAAGTACTCTTCAGAGGCTATTCCCAGAAAATTCAAAATATACATTTTATTTGTCAGCTAAATATCTTTAATATACGAACTTTTAATCAAAATCGTTACAGCAATTTTTGAGAAAATCAAAATTTTCGAAAAAAGTTCCATGTAAAGGGTAGGTTGGGTGGGGGATGTTTCTCAAAATCTTCGTGCCGCATCCCTAAACTTAAATACCAAGTTTGGTATTTTACCGACTATTCGTTTTTGAGTTATCGTGTTCACGGACACACACACACACGCATACACACGGACCTTTTTCTGTAAAGACTTCTTTTGGATGCAGGGGACCCTAAAACATATATTTCCGGTGAAATCTCGGTATCGAATTTTTTGGTGAAGTACAAAACCTTCTCTATACACTATGTACATAGTACATATACAAAAAATAAAAATGAAAATGCAATATGCTAAAGATTTCTTGTGTTAATTCCGGTGTAAACATATGTTAATAAATATAAAAGTTATAAATTTCATTATGTATAGTCTGAAATGAACATCAAGTAAGTGGAAAGTTCTCTTAAATACATTATTTTGAGAACAACTCTTAACTAATGAAGGTACTTCACTAAATGAGAAAAAAAGCTTCAACATTTAATTTTCATGGTACAACTAATGCAGTAGTTCTTAACGAACATGTTACGAGCTAAATAAGAACATCAGAGCATAACCCTGCTCTAGAAGCACTTAAGGCGGTTAATTACTATGTGTGACGGAAAGGAAGCAATAATGAGTTGCGTATAAAAATTGTTTAATTAGACAATTAGCGGGACTGAGGCTGAGAACGCACGTAAATTATTTCTCTTCCCATGGCACGCAAACTGGCAACGCCGTTCTCTATAGGCAACTTCTCGGTACTGCAGGTGCAGCGAATTGTCTACTGCAAGGGACATCGCGTGACGATCAAGTCGCACGCAAATTAAGTCTTAGCTTCCCTTAGAATACTAACACTCATATATTATTCTCTACTCATCACCAATTCATAGCAATATCAAATATTGCATTCGCGTGGGGGAGTTTTCAATTCACGTTATAAATCTTCGATGATAACAGTGAGTGATAAAATCTGATGTGTACCATTCACATGAATTTCTCTATGTCCCTGCAACAAATTATTCTTCAAAAGCTTATACTTCTATTTACTTTATGCTAATCAGAGAAAATTAGCAGAAATAGTCTTATTACTTGCTTCCTTGTAAGTAGAAGCGAAATAAGGGACTATCATAGGTTAAAGTGAGAGTCAAAAGCTGGTTGCTATGGCAATGAAGTTCCTTTGTTTATATGGATCGGAGTTGACAAGTTCCTGTAAGAGAAAAATATAAGTTTTCATAGCAGAAACCAAAAATAAGGAATGTTTCAAAAACGACGAACTCCACGAAAAAAAATTATATAACATAAATTGTGTGCTTTAAAGTGCTCTACATTTTTTGTGTAGTAAGTTTTTGTCCATTTCTTACGGTTTAGCAGTTATTCAAAATTCCGTAAAATTCATCCAGAATAAACTACTCTTCAGAGACTATTCCTAGAAAATTCAAGATATACATTTTATTTGTCAGGTAAATATGTTTAATATACGAAATTTTAATCAATATCGTTAGGGCCATTTTTGAGAAAATCAAAAATTTCGAAAAAAGTTCCATGTAAATGGTAGTTAGGGGTGGGGGGATTTTTCTAAAAATGTTCGTGTCGCATCCCTGGAAGATACTAAACTTAAATACCAAGTTTGGTATTTTACCGACTTTTCGTTTTTGAGTTGTGTTCGCACACACGGACCTTTTTGCGAAAATGCTTTTTTTGGATTATGGGGACCCTAAAACATATATTTCCGGTGAAATCTCGGTATCGAATTTTTTGGTGGAGTGCAATACCTTCTATATACACTATGTACATAGTACGTATAGAGAAAGTAAAAATGTGTTTTCTCTACACTTCAACGTTTGTTAGTGCACATACATTCTATACCTACGAAATAAAACGTAGTATAAAATACTACATTGCAGATTTCGTTTTCAATTCAAGGGAGTAGTGATCGTCAGATGTTTTAAGAACTACAGCCTGGCCTTAAGATTGCATGGAATCAGGAGAAACAAAGAAATATGGAAAGCAATAATAAAATGACAAGGTGTTCAACCATTTCTAACCATAATAATGGGACTTTTGGAAATGCCTTACGTTACAGAAGTTATTTTAAATAAGTTGTTTTTAGAGATCCACATAATTATGTTGTACGTATTCGTCTCTCATGTATCAGTCATACAAGGTTATATAAAAATTACTTCCGAATGAAGAGGACGAGAATAATTTCAAATGAGCATTGACGTTGTTTTGAAGATCTTCGTACTTTATGTTTGCGCAGAGCCATTCAAAACAAACGAAGAGGAATGCTGACTTCAGGAATTGTGTTGATCCATGACAACGCTGGCACAACCCATCGGCTCCTTGAACAATTTCAATGGTACATTTTCGGTCATCCGCCGTACAGTCCTGACCTAGCACCCAGCGACTTTCACCTTTTCCCTGAACTGAAGACATGGCTAGGAGGGCAGCACTTTCAATCCAACGAAGATCTTCAAAACAATGTCAATGATCATTTGAAATCATGGCGGCAACATTTTTTTGAAGCGGGTATTGCAAAATTTCCACGATAAATGTTTCAATCTTTTCGGTGGTTATGTTGAAAAGTAAGCATAAGTGTACAAAGCTGTTAGTTATAAAATAATGTTTTTTTTAAGTTGTCTTATATTTATACAGGGGGGTTGGTAAAAAAAGCTGTCCTCGTGTTTACAAGGAACCGAGTAATAAAGACAATTTCTGCTAATATTTATCATGAAGTAGATAGAAGACTAAGCTTTTAAACACCAATTTATTACAGAGATGTGAATGGAACACGTCAGATTTTTCAGTATGTATATATTCTCGTGTGGTTGCCATGCAACAAGTTTATCAAAAGTTCCGAAGATGGACTTGCCTAACTGGATTATTGCCGGCGTTAAGGAAAAGGGGTGAACGCTCCCAGGGCTTCCGCTCACACCTCGGAGAAACTCCCAGCCAGCTCTGGTATTTTTGGATCCTTTCTTGTAGTTTGGTTTTCGTGTCAGTTGCCCTTTTCCTCAGACTAAACTTCGATTACGAGTGAAAGCCCACGCAGTCGCGTGAACAGAGAGTTAGTTCTCTTTATACGTGACGCGATATTAAACTGGCCACGACTATCCTAAAAAAAATCTGATGTGTTCTATTTACATGACATTCTCTACATATCTGCAATAAATTACTGTTAAAAAGCTTATTCTTCATTTACTTCATGCTAATCGATAAAAAAATTATCAGAATTAGTGTTATTACTTGCTTCCTTGTGTGTAGAAGGGGGTACCATTGGTTAAATCTTGTATAAGAAAAGTATAAGTTTTTTAAAACTGAAATCAATATCAAGAAATATCTCCAAAATGGCCAACTCCTCGAAAAAAAGACCTAAATTGTGTGTTTTATCGAAATCTATGCAAGTCGTTTGTGTAATAAGTTTTTGTCTGTTTCTTACGGATGACCAGTTATGCAAAATTCTGCAAAATTCATCTATAATAAAGATGTCTTTAGAAGGTATTCATAGAAAATTCAAGAAAACATTTTATTTGTGATAGAAATGGCTTTAATATGATATATTTTAATCAAAATCGTTTAGATTTTTTTTTTATAAGAAAAACAAATTTTCGAAAATTTTTCCAGGTAAAGGGTAGTTAAGTATGGGTGGATTTTCTTGAAAATCTTCATTACGCATCTTTGGAAGATGCTGAACTTAAATACTAAGTTTGGTATTTAACCGTCTTTTCGATTTTGAGGTATGTTGTACACACACATACACACACGGACCTTTTACTGAAAATACTTTTTTTGGATTCCCTAATTTTTTCTTGACTAATATTAAGTAAATAGAAGAATAAGCTTTTGAACAATAATTTATTTTAGAGATGTAGAGAAAGTCATGTGAATGAAACATATTTTTTTTCTACTTCATGCTAATCGAGATAAACGGTCTTATTACTTATTCCTTATAACTAGAAGGGAATACATTAGACTAAACTGACAGTCACATGTTTTAATGGAATTGAAATCCGTTTCTTTGTATTGCTAGAAGTTGACAAATGCCCGTGTGAAGAAAGTATTTTAAGACTGAAAGTAATAACAAAGAATATCTCGAAAACGGTTAACTCCACAATAAAAACGTATTTCACATAAATTACGTGTTTTAACAAGATCTATAACTTTTGTGTAGTAAGTTTCTGTCTATCTCTCCAGTGGCTATTCCCTGTGAATTCATATACATATACGTTTTATTTGCGATATAAATATCTATAATATACGGTATTTTAATCAAGAGCTATTTTTGAGAAAAACAAAATTTTCGAATTTTTTTCCATATAAAAGGGTAGATTGGATTGGGAGGATTTTCCTCAAAATATTCGTGTCGCATCCTTGGAAGATACTAAACTCAAATACCAAGTTTGGTATTTTATATACTTTTCGTTTTTGAGTTATCGTATTCAAGACACTCGCGCGCAGACCTTTTTCTAAAAATGCTTTTTATATACAGGGACCCTAAAACTGGTATTCTGGGTATCGAATTTTTTGCTGGAATACTTCCCTATACAAGTACGTGTAGAGAAAATGGAAAACAATTGCTTACCATTGTTATTAGTTTTAAAGCATTGTTCTGTTGATTGCCACTGGTAGTCGAACAGCAGTGGCAGAAAGACAGTCTATGAAACTGGTAGCGCGTCTTGGACGGCTCCCCTATCGCGACTAGTAATTGTCTGAAGAACGTTTCTCTAGCAACTTTACTTTTAAAAGGCAAGTGCCACACAATTCTAGAGCACCCTCGCGTCATTAATTCTGTTCAACGTCTCGACCTGCCGTTTGATGGGACTCCGTTTTATTAGTCAAAAAGAAAGCAGACTGCCTCCGTGGTCAATTGGTCGGCGAGCTGACTTCTCACCCGAAGGTCCCGGGCTCGATTCCCGACTGGGGTGGGCAATGATTCGGATATATATTCGCGCATGGATTTTTTTTATTTATTTATTTTTACTTTCTCTACACCTGCACCCAAAAATTCGATACCAACATTTCACCGGGAATACATGTTTTAGGACTCCCTGAAACAAACAAAAAAACATTTTTAGAAAAAGTTCCATGTTTCTGCGGGCAGCATACCTCAAAAATGAAAAGTCCGTTAAATACCTTCCAAGGATGCGATACAAAGATTTTCAAGAAAATTCCCCCACCCTCAACTACCCTTTACATGGCAAAAAATTTCAAAAATTTTTATTTTCTCAAAAATGGCTGTAGCGATTTTCATTAAAATCTTTTATATCAAAGATATTTACATGACAAATAAAATTTATATCTTGAATTTTCTGGGAATAACTTCTAAAGACATTTTTATTCTGGATGATTTTTACTAACTGAAATATGCAGAGCTCCTTAAAACACACAATTTATGTCGTATACATTTTTTTTTTCAAGAATTGCCCGTTTTCGAGTTATTCCTTTGTATTGGTTTTAGTTTTAATCTGCTTAAACTTTTGTCATATAGGAGCTTGCCAATTCCTGGCCACGCAAAGAAACGGATTTCAAATCCCATAGCAACAACATTTCAAAACATTTGACTGTCGGTTTAGTCTAGTATACTCTCTTACTTCCCTTCTACTTATAAGGAGCTAAGTAATAAGACTGTTTCTGCTAACGTTTATCTCGATTAGCATGAAGAGGGGAGAAGAATAAGCTTATTGACAATAATTTGTTACAGATATGCAGAGAAAGTCATGTCAATGAAACATCCGAGTTTTTGTCCTCGCTGTGCCGTCGCCCTGGTTCCGGCCACCCAGTGTATCCGCTCACCTCTAGGGGCGTAGGTACAATAACAAAAATAGTCCCCTCCGCGGGTGTTCTGTCCTCCCTTCTGCTTATAAAGAACTAAGTAATAAGAGAATTTGAAATGTTTATTTTGATTAACACGAAGCACAACCTTTAGTAAGAATAGTTTGTAGGTAGAGAATGGAACACATCAGACTCTTAGTTAAGAGAACAAGAATTTAATTAACTTTTTTCCTGTTGCTTTTATTATGGTTTAAAATGAGTAGGTACGGATTGTGCCTGGAAATATTTTGTTTCGTTTGTAAAGACCGCTTTCCCTGTAGGTTAAAACAAATAAAAAGTAATTCCTATGGGCGTGGTTTCCTCTTTTCCCGTCAGACTTCATAAATCTTCATCTAAATTACTAGCTTACTTCTTTGAGGGTAAACATTAGTTAATATTATATACGCTCTCTAATTCTCGACTTCCTTTTACTCAAATTAGACACTAACGTTCCAGTAGCACAGTCTTTCCAAGAATCCTCCCTTTCTGGTTTATTGTTCTTTCCAAATAAGAATATATAGCTCTTGGTCTTGGTGTGTGTGTGTGTCTCGGGTGAAAACTCAAGTACAGCTTCATATCTTTAAATTAAATAGTCCTTTATTTATGGACGCTCTTTAACTGCTGTGCT
>CM060881.1:2345000-2352500 GCA_030762935.1 Hymenopus coronatus | reverse complement strand
GTCTGTGTGTGAGTGAGTGTGTGAGTGTGTGTGTGAGTGTGTGTGTGAGTGAGTGTGTGAGTCTGTGTGTGAGTGAGTGTATGAGTGTGTGTGTGAGTGAGTGTGTGAGTCTGTGTGTGAGTGAGTGTATGAGTGTGTGTGAGTGTGTGTGTGAGTGTGTGTGTGTGAGTGTGTGTCTATGTGTGAGTGAGTGTGTGAGTCTGTGTGTGAGTGAGTGTATGAGTGTGTGTGTGAGTGTGTGTGTGAGTGTGTGTGTGAGTGTGTGTCTATGTGTGAGTGAGTGTGTGTCTGTGTGTGAGTGAGTGTATGAGTGTGTGTGTGAGTGTGTGTGAGTGTGTGTGTGAGTGTGTGTGTGAGTGTGTGTGTGAGTGTGTGTGTGAGTGTGTGTGTGAGTGTGTGTGTGAGTGTGTGTCTATGTGTGAGTGAGTGTGTGTCTGTGTGTGAGTGAGTGTATGAGTGTGTGTGTGAGTGTGTGTGAGTGTGTGTGTGAGTGTGTGTGTGAGTCTGTGTGTGAGTGAGTGTGTGAGTGTGTGTGTGAGTGTGTGTGTGAGTGTGTGTGTGTGAGTGAGTGTGTGAGTCTGTGTCTGAGTGAGTGTATGAGTGTGTGTGTGAGTGAGTGTGTGAGTCTGTGTGTGAGTGTGTGTGTGAGTGTGTGTGAGTGTGTGTGTGAGTGTGTGTGTGAGTGTGTGTCTATGTGTGAGTGAGTGTGTGTCTGTGTGTGAGTGAGTGTATGAGTGTGTGTGTGAGTGAGTGTGTGTGAGTGAGTGTGTGTATGAGTGTGTGTGTGTGAGTGTGTGTGTGAGTGAGTGTGTGTGAGTGTGTGTATGAGTGTGTGTGTGAGTGTGTGTCTATGTGTGAGTGAGTGTGTGTCTGTGTGTGAGTGAGTGTATGAGTGTGTGTGTGAGTGTGTGTGTGAGTGTGTGTGTGAGTGTGTGAGTGTGTGTGTGAGTCTGTGTGTGAGTGAGTGTGTGAGTGTGTGTGTGAGTGTGTGTGTGAGTGTGTGTGTGAGTGTGTGTGTGTGAGTGTGTGTCTATGTGTGAGTGAGTGTATGAGTGTGTGTGTGAGTGTGTGTGTGAGTGTGTGTGTGTGAGTGTGTGTCTATGTGTGAGTGAGTGTGTGTCTGTGTGTGAGTGTGTGAGTGTGTGTGTGAGTGTGTGAGTGTGTGTGTGACTGTGTGTGTGAGTGTGTGTGTGAGTGTGTGAGTGTATGTGTGAGTCTGTGTGTGAGTGAGTGTGTGAGTGTGTGTGTGAGTGTGTGTGTGAGTGTGTGTCTGTGTGTGAGTGAGTGTATGAGTGTGTGTGTGAGTGTGTGTGAGTGTGTGTGTGTGAGTGTGTGTCTATGTGTGAGTGAGTGTGTGTGTGAGTGTGTGTGTGAGTGTGTGTCTATGTGTGTGTGAGTGTGTGTGTGAGTGTGTGAGTGTGTGTGTGAGTGTGTGTCTGTGTGTGAGTGAGTGTGTGTGTGAGTCTGTGTGTGAGTGAGTGTGTGTGTGAGTGTGTTTGTGTGAGTGTGTGTCTATGTGTGTGTGAGTGTGTGTGTGAGTGTGTGAGTGTGTGTGTGAGTGTGTGTCTGTGTGTGAGTGAGTGTATGAGTGTGTGTGAGTGTGTGTCTGTGTGTGAGTGAGTGTATGAGTGTGTGTGAGTGTGTGTCTATGTGTGAGTGAGTGTATGAGTGTGTGTGAGTGTGTGTCTATGTGTGAGTGAGTGTATGAGTGTGTGTGAGTGTGTGTCTATGTGTGAGTGAGTGTATGAATGTGTGTGAGTGTGTGTCTATGTGTGAGTGAGTGTATGAGTGTGTGTGAGTGTGTGTCTGTGTGTGAGTGAGTGTGTGAGTGTGTGTGAGTGTGTGTCTATGTGTGAGTGAGTGTATGAGTGTGTGTGAGTGTGTGTCTATGTGTGAGTGAGTGTATGAGTGTGTGTGAGTGTGTGTCTATGTGTGAGTGAGTGTATGAGTGTGTGTGAGTGTGTGTCTATGTGTGAGTGAGTGTGTGAGTGAGCGTGAGTCTTTGTGTAGGTGTGTGTGTGTGTGTGAGTGTGTGTCTGTGTGTGAGTGAGTGTGTGATTCTGTGTGTGAGTGAGTGTGTGAGTGAGCGTGAGTCTTTGTGTAGGTGTGTGTGTGTGAGTGTGTGTCTGTGTGTGAGTGAGTGTGTGATTCTGTGTATGAGTGTGTGTGTGAGTGAGCGTGAGTCTTTGTGTAGGTGTGTGTGTGTGAGTGTGAGTCTGTCTGTGTGCGAGTGAGTGTATGAGTGTGTGTGAGTGAGTGTGAGTGTGTGTGAGTGTGATTGTGTGTGAGTGCGTGTGTGTGTGAGCGTATGAGTGTGTGTGAGTGAGTGTGAGTGTGTATGAGTGTGTGAATGGTGTGAGTGTGTGAGTGCGTGTGTGTGAGTGAGTGTGTCTGTGTGTGAGTGAGTGTGTGAGTCTGTGTGTGAGTGTATGAGTGTGTGTGTGAGTGAGTGTGAGTCTGTCTGTGTGCGAGTGAGTGTGTGAGTGTATGAGTGTGTGTGTGAGTGAGTGTGAGTGTGTATGAGTGTGTGAGTGTGTGAGTGCGTGTGTGAGTGAGTGTGTCTGTGTGTGAGTGAGTGTGTTTGTGTGTGAGTGAGTGTGTTTGTGTGTGAGTGAGTGTGTGAGTCTGTGTGTGAGTGTGTTTATGAGTGAGTGTGAGTCTGTGTGTGAGTGAGTGTGTGTGAGTCTGTGTGTGAGTGTGTGTGTGAGTGTCTGTGTGTGAGTGTGTGTGTGTGAGTGTCTGTGAGTCTGTGTGTGAGTGTGTGTGTGAGTGTGTGTGAGTCTGTGTGTGAGTGTGTGTGTGAGTCTGTGTGTGAGTGTGTGTGTGAGTCTGTGTGTGAGTGTGTGTGTGAGTGTCTGTGAGTCTGTGTGTGAGTGAGTGTGTGTGAGTGTGTGTGAGTCTGTGTGTGAGTGAGTGTGTGTGTGAGTGTGTGTGCGTGTGTGTGAGTGTGTGTGAGTTTGTGTGTGAGTCTGTGTGTGAGTGAGTGTGTGTTAGTGTGTGAGTGAGTGTGAGTGTGTGAGTTAGTGTGTGTGAGTGTGTGTGAGTGAGTGTGTGTGTGAGTGAGTGTGTGAGTCTGTGTATGAGTGAGCGTGAGTCTGTGTGTGAGTGAGTGTGAGTCTGTCTGTGTGCGAGTGAGTGTGTGAGTGTGTGTGTGAGTGTGTGTGAGTGTGTGTGAGTGAGTGTGAGTGTGTGAGTGCGTGTGTGTGAGTGAGTGTGTGTGAGTGAGTGTGTGTGAGTGTGTGTGTGAGTGAGTGTGTGTGTGAGTGAGTGAGTGTGAGTGTGTGTGATTGCGTGTGTGTGAGTGAGTGTGTGTGAGTGTGTGAGAGTGTGTGAGTGAGTGTGAGTGTGTGAGTGAGTGTGTGTGTGAGTGTGTGTGTGACTGAGTGTGTGTGAGTGAGTGTGTCTGTGAGTGAGTGCGTGAGTGTGTGTGAGTGAGTGTGTGAGTTTGTGTGTGTGAGTGAGTGTGAGTGTGTGAGTTAGTGTGTGTGAGTGTGTGTGAGTGAGTCTGTGTATGAGTGAGCGTGAGTCTGTGTGTGAGTGAGTGTAAGTCTGTCTGTGTGCGAGTGAGTGTGTGAGTGTGTGTGTGAGTGTGTGTGAGTGTGTGTGAGTGAGTGTGAGTGTGTGAGTGCGTGTGTGTGTGAGTGTGTCTGTGTATGAGTGAGTGTGTCTGTGTGTGAGTGAGTGTGAGTCTGTGTGTGAGTGTGTGTATGAGTGAGTGTGAGTGAGTGTGTGAGTGAGTGTGTGTGAGTATGTGTGTGAGTGAGTATGAGTGAGTGTGAGTGTGTGTGTGTGAGTGTGTAAGTCTGCGTGAGTGTGTGTGAGTGAGTGTGTGAGTATGTGTGAGTGAGTGTGTGTGAGTGAGTGTGTGTGAGTGTGTGTGAGTGTGTGTGAGTGTGTGTGAGTGAGTGTGTGTGAGTGAGTGTGTGAGTGTGTGAGTGTGTGTAAGTGTGTGAGTGTGTGTAAGTGTGTGATTGTGTGTAAGTGTGTGTGTATGAGTGTGTGAGGTGGTGTGTGAGTGTGTGTGTGAATGTGAGTGTGTGAGTGAGTGTGTGTGAGTGTGTGTGTGGGTGTGTGTGAGTGAGTGTGTGTATGAGTGTGTGAGTGTGTGTGAGTGAGTGTGTGAGTGTGTGTGAGTGGGTGTGTGTGTGAGTGAGTGTGAGTGAGTGTGTGTGAGTGAGTGTGTGAGTATGTGTGTGTCACCATAACTCAAAAACGAAAAGGTCATGCTTGGTATTTAAGATATACTAATGCGACATGAAGATTTTTCGAAACTGTTGGTTATCTCAAAAACGGTCTAACGATTTTGATTAAAATATGATATGTTCTAATATTTTCATGATAAATGAAAACTATAGCTTGAATTTTCTGGGGAAAGCCTCAGAGGACCGCCACATTCTGGATGACTTTTGTAAACCGTAAAAGAAATGTGGATTGTGCTAAAACACAGAATTCATGGTTTTTTATCTAGAGTTAACCACTTCAAAGATGTTCCTTGTTATTCGTTTCAATTATAAAATGCTTATTCTTTTTTCCTTTGGGAAGTCGTCCATGTTTCTTTTGTTTTACATCACATCCTTTATACTGGTTTTCATGTTCATTTTTCAGCTGGTAACAGATTTTTTTCTGTTTATGCATATTTTCTCATTTAGCGAAAATAAATAAATTCTTCTCTCACATAATCAGTTCTAATGCGATCTAATATTTCTTATACAGCCGTTTACTTCTGAAAGATATTTATTTGTATGTCTTTAGTTTCTATCTCTGTTCCATATAATAAAACACCAAGTCATTTTCCTGTCGAACTTTAAATATCTCTTGGGGTTTTTGTTATCAAAGTGCATACATAAGGACAAATATGAACGTATACCTATAGCTACATTTTTCAGCCTTTTCTAGCTGTTTATTCTTTAAGACTATTTTGCTCTGAATGCCATAATTGTTGATTCCTCTGGTGAAGTAACTTTTTTAACTTTGTTTTTTCTTAGTTTTATCCTAAATGAAATTTCTTCTTAATTTTAGCAGAATATCGTATGTATAGTATTTGATATGTCTGGTAAATTTTCATGCAAGAATGGAGCAATTTGTTGCGGCTTCATGGTTGGTAATCTTGATTATTCAAAGGATCGTATGAACATTTCAACGGTTCATTGTTGACAGCCTGCTGAATCGGTCAATTAGTCCTCTGTGTTTGAAAAAGAACCCGAGTTTCATGCAACTATTAAACATTTTCATTTGAAAGGCTAGACTGCCACCGAATACCCAAAACAAAACAGAATTGGATGAAGTTCATGCGAACTCTGCACCAATATTGAAGACATTTACTTTTGGATCAATGAATTTAAACTTGGTAGGACAAACACCGAACACGAAGCGTGCTGCAGCCGTTCAACTGGGGCTCAACAAAAGGAAGTCATTGACAAAATCCACGATATGGAGATGGAAGTCCGCCCAACAAAAATTCATGAGTTTGTTGAGACTATAGGCAAATCAACTGAGCCATATCCTGCATGGAGAATTGGCCATGAGTAAGCTGTGTGCAAGGTGCGACTGCTCTCAGCTCACCAAAAGGAAGTCATTGACAAAATCCACGATATGGAGATGGAAGTCCGCCCAACAAAAATTCACGAGATTGTTGAGACTATAGGCATATCAACTGAGCCATATCCTGCATGGAGAATTGGCCATGAGTAAGCTGTGTGCAAGGTGCGACTGCTCTCAGCTCACCAAAAGCGCATCCGGAAGAACATTTCAACACAATGACTTACGATGTTCAACCGCAATCCACAAGACGTTTTGCGCCGATTTGTGATTGTTGATGCATCATGACACACCAGTGTCGAAACAATGGACAAAAGCTGGTGAAAATGCTGGACCGAGGAATTCAAAGACCATTTTGTCAGCCGGTAAGGTGATGGCCACTGTTTTTAGTACTCCAAAGGAATAATCCTCAGAGAAGGCTTGCAAAAAACAAAACCATAACTTGGACGCTATTATTGGTTCGTTTATAACCTGCGCTGGTTTAAAAAAGATGAAGGTTGGCACGCAAAAAAGTGTTCTTTCACCTTGATAATGCACTGTCCCACATATCAGCAAAACAATGGCAAAATGAAGTGAGTATTGAATTGGTTCCTCATCCACCCTATTCATGAGACTTAGTCCCAAGCGGTTTCTTCCAGTTCCGTAACTTGAAAATGTGCTTTGTTTGAAAGACATTTTTATCAAATGAGTGAGTGATATTCGCATTTTTCCGACGGGATGAAAAAGCTGGAGTATCGTTGGACCAAGTCGAAGAGTAAGGCGAGTTATTTTTCCAGCTTTGTTACCAGGCCTATCACAGACCCTCGTATAGATTACAATTGTTGTCTTTATTTCACATATGTGTCGCAATTCGTCGCTCGTCTTGCAGACTCAGAGTCGACTGGCCTAAGTTGCCACCCTTTCTGTACTTGTTGATCACGTGGCAAGACATTTCTAGAAGCAGAAATTATTGAGGCACGTACAAACAGCCGCAGATGTCACGAAGTCATACGCAGGTGTAACAATCAGAGCGCACACGTACTCACTTATACAGAGGTGACAGAAGTAGTGAAATATGAAAGGAAGCCGACCACGCACGTGCAACAATCAGCCACAAATAACGGAAAGTGTATCCTTCACATGTGTAGCGATTACGGGCCGGCAATGCACAGGCGCGTGCATTGTGTGTAGTTACATATATTTGTTATACATGTTGACCGCCCTCAGTATTTGCCCTGCTCTATAGGTAATGGGAGGGAAGAATATTGATCCCACTGAAACTTCAACCTACTTAACCATAATTTTTGTTTTTATACAGAAGTATCTGATTAAGATTCACAATATATTCTATGTTCAACTAAAAATATTGAATACAATGCTTTATTTAAATTTGTTATTATTGAAGAAATACATAACTTAAAACTAACGCTGCACTTCTTTCTTGATAGTATAGAATCACCCTCATTGCTTTTTAAATCCTAACAGTTAAAAACCAAACTACAAATCGGGAAATAAGAGAACCTGTAACACAGATCCTTTCATACAGTGGACGTTCATCTTTTGGAAATATGACGATTTAAAAATCGTTGAATGAATCAGTCTCTCGCAGCATTGGCAGATTCCACAACTGCCTCGTAAATTAAAGAATGTCATTTTTAAAGCCATTCATTGTGTAAAGAGTCGGTTGCTGTTTCCTCACTGTGAGTCACGTGATCACAGGTGGGAGGAAGTTCAACTGGCCGGTGGGTGAGCAGGACCGTTCGAAATGTACATTAGAGCCAGAAATGTGCTATCAGTAAGTGGACAAACTGAGATGCAGATGTTCTCAGCTATCAAACACTTCACAGCCTGTATGTGTGTGTCTGTGGACAGCACATCTCAAAAAGGGAAAGACCGCTAAAATCTAAATTTGCTATTTAAGTTTAGTCTCTTCCAAGGATGAGGCACGAAGATTCTCAAGAAAATTTACAGCTCAAACTACCT